>JAHDVE020002980.1:0-138628 GCA_022606495.2 Halesus radiatus | reverse complement strand
GAACCGATTCAGGAAGTCATAATTAACATGCACTAACATTACCCACGTTTTTAGATAATTTTCTAACGATTGTTCTAAAGCATCTTTTATAAATAAATTATATAAACATTTTACTTTTGCAAAATAATTTGGATATAGAAATACGTTTAAGAATAATTAATACGGTTCATGTTTTGATCAAGAAGGTTCAATCGCTTTCACATAGAATAAAGCAACAAATGCCAGACTTTACGATGCCACTTTCTCTTGCCTAACAAAGAAGTCTGGCGACAATATATGGTACTTTTCCGCAGCTCGTCTTTCTCCCAAATGAAAGGTAATCATCTAATATGTAATCTCGGAACAGGCTGCCGGGCCATTCAAATCGTGCGATCGTTTACTTTAGATAAGATTGAAAAAATAAACCAAACTCTGAATAATAACTGACAGTGCAAATAATAATAAAAGATCACCAAGGCTATAGTTGAAAGTAGAAACGGTTACGTCAGAAATATCGTATTTTTAATCTGAATCCAATAAAAAAAAAACTAATCGATAAATTAATTCCAATGATTCAACACATTATCATACGTGTAGCGATTTTCGTGTTTTGCAAAGGACCCGTAAAATAAATAAGCGTGAAATGTTTTCAAAGAGGAATCAGTTGTATTAATAATCAATTTAGTTAATCTACGACTGATTGCTGAAAAGTAATGTTACATTACTAGCCGAGAGTTTCGTCACATGTTTTCAACGTTTTTTTTTTATTCTTCCTTACACATAATAAATTAAGAGTTCAACAACTAGAACCGGTTTTATGGGTGTTATTCTCAGGTGAAATTAATCAACTTTTACGTTATGAGTCAATGATTGCGCTTAATTATTGAACGTAAACTATCTCATGGTCTGTAAGCATTTTCATGAATTATTTAATCAATTTTGATTTGCAGCGATAGTGTCCTAAGTATTTTGCAACATTGTAAGCGATTTTTCAAAAATGTGTTTTCTGTCAATATTCTTGCTGCGTATGTTGAAATTGAGCAAATTGCTCGGCGATGTTTGTTCTTTTTTGTATGTTTTCTTGATGCCAACAGGGTTAATTTATTTGAAGGTATTATAGGTCTACCGCTACGTATGGATGGATTATAAACAAAATAATATTTTAGCAATTTGATTGAATTAGATTGCACGGAAATTATTTTTTATCGTTCTAGTCTTCATATAATAAAAAAAAAAAAATTGAATGATTTTAAATTATTTTTTTATTGATCGTGGCAAGGGTCAAAGAATGACAGATGTGTTATACAAATCAAGCTATTTGAGTACGATCAAGAGTAAAAATGAGAAAAAATAATTAAAAAAATGTGTCATATTTGTAAAAAGCATTAACTTTGTGGCTCGCCATAATTTACAATAAAAAACACATAAAAGTGGTCTACAACAAATTTATGTGTTTTTTATTGTAAAAAAATGTGTTTTTACCAGATTATGAGATCACTAAATCAACATGAACTGAGCAAAGTATTTATCATTTATGTTTTGTGATCAAATATTTTTTTTTGTTTATCTATTAATATCTTTGACAAGACTTTGAAAAAAATTGGAATATAATACGTCGATCAATTGAAACCATTTCGTAGTTCCTTTAAACTGGCTATGTAATCTTTTAAATTTTGAATCCAAAATTTGGTATCTTCAAAACTTGTGAGAAGTGAAATGGACCAATTGCACCATTATATAATGTATGCATATTTGTCGAGTATTTGTTCTGAATTCTAAAATTTTTCAGAGATATTAAAAAAAATATACGCTTATTATACTAGGAGTCCATGACGTAGACAATCCTTCACAACCGACCCCCCTTCCTGAAGTACCATATTATTCGTGCTAGCTCATAAGATCATGGAAAAATGCAAATGCGTGGAGTCACATAAGACCGAAGACTAAAAACCAGGGTCATGCTAAACTCTCAACCACAATTTCCGACCTTTCTCTGGTGAACATTGCTTCACTCCGATGCACACTGGATTGTGTTATTCACCTGCTTATTTCAGAGGTAATTTTCTTCGGGAAGACTAAAAACCAGGGACGTGCTAAAATATTCTTGTTCCCAAACTCCGACCTTTCTCCGGTGAACAGTGCTTCACTCCGATGAACGCTGGATTGTGCTATTCACCTGCATATTTTACAAATAACGTTCTTTAGGAAGACTAAAACCAGGGCTCATGATAAAAATTCATTCACAAACTCCAACGAATCTCCTGTTGATAAAGCTTCACTCCGATTGCATTATTTCGCCTGTTTATTTCAGAAGTAACTTCTTTAGGAAGACTAAATTCATCCACAATCTCCGACCTTTCTTCAGTGAACAGTTCGATGCACACTGGATAGTGTTATTTCACCTGCCTAATTTAGAAGTAACGTTTGTTTAGGAGGCTCCCGTGGAAGAACTGGCCGAGGACGATGAAGAGCTCGAGGAAGAGATCGAAGAGGAAGACCCAGCCACCACCACCGAAGCCAGCAGGAGACTGAAGGCCGGAGTCGTGAGGCCTTTCCGCAGCAACGACGACTTACTGGCAGCCCTGAAGAGGAGGAGGGCAGAAGCCGCTAATGGTAATTTCAACACACTAATGATTCTGCCGGCAGTTATTTCTGTTGCTTAACAGTTTTATGACTCCCTAATACCTCAATTTATTTATTAAAATTTCTTCATTGAATGATTAATTATTATTGCTTCACACTATTAAAATATTCAAAAGCACCATTGCTAGGATTTGGCGCCTGCCAAGCAAATTAATTGATAGTCACCATATTTTATTACTACCAATGAAATTATGTATATTTGCATGATGTATACAGAGGTTATAACCTTCACATTTCGTTTTTACTCGAAAATAGTAAGTTTTTAATATGAAGATAACATGACCGAGTCCCATTTCCCGAAACCAGTCTGAAGACTGTGAAGTGGAATGAGAGGGGAAATAGTGAAGTAAGATCTCTCACTAAATACAGTTAAAGCCATTTCAATTAAGGTTTTAATACTAAAATTTGTTTTTTCGCTAAGAGGTGAGGGGACTGGGTTAATCTTCCAAACAATGAGTGTCATTTAATGAATAACTCAAAGAGAGATACAGTTAACCCTTTGAGCGAGATATAATATTGACATACGTAAATAATATATCTGCAATGCATGATAACACACGAGAAATATGTCATTATATCATACTGATTTAGAAGAAAGGCACTGATTATTTATATAAAATTTCATTGGATAAAATTTGACTATCATTTTAAAGGAGCGGGTAACTTTTGAGAGGTCTTCAACCAAAACACTGCATTTGATAGGTTGGTGCCACTTACAGATTATGATTCAACCAATTCATGAAATCTTCTCAATATTTACTTAATTTACAGTTTTGTAAAAAAAGGCAAAGTTAAGAGTCAGCACTCAAAATGACGATGAACACCACTTTCTAAATTTGAAATGCAAACAATACGTAACACAAGTAATAATGATTAATCTGTAAATTCTTTACACCCGTAAAAATGTTAGAAAAAATTCTTAAATGACTTGCAATTTAAGAACTTTTGTCACTGGAAATTTTAGACATTTTTCTAAATAACCCTATAGATAACTCTTAAAAAACTTTAAGTCAAAACTAAACACTTTTGTTAGGGTAGTGCACCCGCCACTTTCCCAAATTATTTTATGGACCAGATCAGTCCCTCTTTATAATATTAAAAAAAAAAACACATACTCGTATAAATGGTTGATGCTATGTAAAAATTTGATAATTTATGGATACTTGTAAATAATTACAGGCAAAACACACCAGAAGGACGAGTCAGCCAGCGCGCCCGCCGCCGCCGAGAGCCAGGCCTCAGCCGACCACTCCCTCCCCAACAAGAGCAGCCAAGGTAACCTTACATTTTACTAATTTCTCCAAATTTTCTGGTGCCCAAGGCCCTGTATTTCAGTTACTCTTTATGCTTGCCAAAAGAGGAAATTTACGTGAATCCTTGCTAGCCACACACAGTGCTTGGAACTAGTTCAGGCGCGAGTAATAAATAATTGCATGCTTTCGTTCCGTTGAAATTTACTAATATTGCCTATTTTTATCAGAATGGACTTCGAAGATTCATCGAGCGATGACGAATGTCGATGATATTAATTGATTAAGGATGATATTCAATCTAAAACAGTCGGGAAGTATAACGAATTTTAGAAGTTCCAATGTGAGAATAGAGTTTGTTTTCAACGGTTAGCTCGTGATAATTTCATTAATGTTGCATTGACTGTAGCAAATTAAATTAGTATTATGTACAATTCTGGCACCATGCTGATTGATGTGTGGAACTTTATCAAAAATAAACAGTGGTCATTGAAATTTTGAAACATCGCGATGACAGCTTAGCATTTTCAAAAAAACACGTACTTTATTAAAATCATAGACAAAAGTGTAATATTGGTGATATCTATGATTACGACCAATTATGTGGTAAGCTTGTCTAAAAACCCATTACATTCTTCTCGTATACTGAAATAATAAATGCGGTCAAACAAGGGGTATACTCTTACATATAAAAATCTGACCAATTTTCTTACTGGAAGCGCTGCCGGTAGTTGCTGCCAAGATAACGCACAATATGTTTTCACAAACTATGGATAGGTACCGTTAAACTTGTGTGGAAGATTAATGGTTTATTTTTCTGAATCTAATTATCGTACTGAAAATGTGTAATTTTGTAGTATTCATTTTTTTTGTATTGATTTTATAAACGATCTAAAACCGCACATTCCTAAACGGTTCGAACTGGCTACAACGTCATTATGATGTACATAACGCTACTGGTCGGTAAGACGACTGTCACCGAGGTTGGCCGGCGTGACGTCAACAACGTCATAATCACGAACATGTCGTTTTGGCGGTAAATCAAAATCAACACATTTTAAATCGTTGTACAAAATGCATTCGTCAACATAAAAATAAAATAAAAATGCAGTCATCATCATAATGTTTTCTAAATTTAAGAAAGGTGGATTATTGAATGACCACTATTCACAATGTTTAGTTGGTACCTAGTTTACTAATGTTTCGTGCATTTAAATTTAATTTGGTATTATGCTAGATACCTTCTCTGGAATGCATGCATATTCAATGCTGTCCGGTACAAGTTTTTATTCGATTTTTACAAATAGATATAAGATATACGTACGATAAAAATCATTTAACATTTAACGGCATTAGAGTGGATTTTAATGACCGCCTTAACATGGATTTATTTTTATTGGCCGACAGTGCAGTTGGCCTCTGAGACTTAAAAAATCACAAGTGGCTTTCCTTACCGGAAGCATAATTTATTTAAAACATGCATACGCATATGTCTATATATCTCAAGGTCAAGGTCACTTATTTTTTTATTATTTTTTTTTTTAAAGAAAGGCAAACATTCCCTGGTTTCGTATAACCCGACAATATTTCAAAATCTCCTACTACTATCACACTAAACGGAAAATGTTGCTGGTGGCGTGATGGAGGACTTAGCCAGCCAAGGAATAGAACTCACGACGCCTGGGTGGAAACTCGACGCGTTGCCAACTCAGCCACTGACCGGTCATCCTAATCGGAAATCATCATGGAGCAGTTGGATATTTAGCTTTAATACTCGGTTCCGCCCAACATTTGTGTGGTGGATACTCTCAGTATCGCCCTGGTGAAAGACCACCATTCAGAATCGAAACGTTGCTTGAAATCAAATCTGAAATTGTAAATGTTATCTTCTCCATTTCCTTCTCCAACTTTCTTCACCCTCACAGCATACCCATATTGGGATGCCATAGTCCCACTGGCTCCGAGCATTTGTGACTCTTACGCGATATACAATTGAAAAATATGACATAAATAATATATTAATTAATACTTCGCAGCTTGATTGCTCATGTTGAAAATTATTTTTCAGGACGAAAATAGTTGCGATGACCTAATAAATCACACGGAATAATGTGAACAAATTTAATGATACCAGAGCACACATTTCGAATGATTTTTTCTGTTTCAGCATGTTGACTTAGCTATAAAATCAAGGTTAAAATTTTGATTCCAGTCGAATTGCCGTTGCATTCTTGTGGACGGAATTTTTTTCTACTTAACATAACCTACAATACTACACCTGCTTTTATTTTGATTCAAACGATTTTGTTAAATACAATAAACTCTACAACAAAATTACACTCTCCTTTAAAAATCACAAAAACAATAATAAATTTAAAAATCAAATAAAACGCTGGATACGTTACATACGGAGATCTGAAATAGAATATATATATCAACACCAAATACAGACTAACACTGAAACCACTCAACTGCACTTAAAACACCTCACCTTACAAATTTTTTTTTCATCGATCCCGTCAATTTAACATAATTTAATTTCATATTTTGGGGAAATCCAAGTGAGGATATCATTAGTTGTTAATTTTTATAAAAAAATAATATAATAAAACATTATATTATCCTTGCCTTAAGTAAAATGTGTATAACTCTAAATAGTACTCCATTTCCCTTTTCGGCCTGTACAGGTTGCCACGTTAAAGCTCATCGTTTGCTATTCATACTCCCGCTGTCTTTTCCATTTTTTTTAAAGAATTATGTATACAACATGATTTAACCCTTGTCCTTCTGTGTAATGAACGTACGGCTGAAGTCTTATATGGGGGAGGCGGTATGAAAACGAAACACCTGTAGATTTATAGAGCATGCATGGTTGTCCTATGCCTCTTCATTATCATCTATTATCCGAGATAACACTTTGTGTGCATATTTCACGTAATAAAAGATGGCGCTGATGCTTTTAAATATTGAAATGAATTGTTTTTTGGCAGGTATTTAATACTATATTATTATTATTGTTACAATAACATATTCAGTATTTTTATAAGTTTCTTGAAGGACTTGAGCTTTAAACTTACAATAGCAATTTATTATATTAATTTGTGTGTACACCCGGGAATAAACAATTCATTTCAGTATTTAAAAGCATAGAACACAGTTTACAATTCTTTGAAATAAAAATAAACAAAAACCCTACAGTAGCAATAGGTAGAGAAGATTATCTCCACATTTATGCACCTCTAACCACAGTTGACACAGGAAGAGGGAGAAATGTTCCCTTGCACTCTACAAAAAAAATTACAATACAATATATAAAAGCATTACGTTCTTAAAGTGTTTTTTTTTTCTCTCTCTCTTCTTCTAAAATATTGAATTTAGCGCCATCTTTGAGCGCGTATCACGTTTCGCTAAACCTTAAGTTTTTTTTATAGCTTTGTCGAACGCAATTTAGAAGATATTTCGTGAACACGGTTTTTGAATTAATCCACTTTTTGATCATTTTAGGAGGTCGAAGACGCTACAACGCCCCGGCCAAGAGCGAGCCCGCCGCAGCCGAGGATGCCCCAGCCACGCCGAAGGCCGTCAGAAGTCGCTTCAGCGGAAGAAGTAATTGATCACGAATTATTTACGAAACTGTTGTAACAGAATTAAATTATATACATGTTGTTATGCCTCTGAATAAAAAACATTTTATGACCTTGATTCATGATTTGTTTCCGAGATTCTGCACCTAATTCATTAACTGTAGACTTAAGATGGTGGATTATTAAAATTATACATATATCATTTTATATTATACAATGGCGATTTCTGCCGCCGACACAGTGATTAATTACATTAATGAAACATGTCATGGAGATTTTTATAAGTATCTGGATTAAAACAATATCAGTACATTCCGTATAGACTAAGCTAAAAGCCATGCTCGATGGATACAAAATATAATATATTATTTTCGTAGTTCCTAATTTTTTTTTGATCTACTTAAAACTTGTGTTTGATTGTTTAAAAATCAAATTATTTTGCTCGTATACCACTTATAGGCACTAGCGGCAGGTGACAGTGCTAAGATCGAAAAAAAAGTCATATTTAAATTG
This sequence comes from Halesus radiatus, assembly GCA_022606495.2. NCBI lineage: Eukaryota > Metazoa > Arthropoda > Insecta > Trichoptera > Limnephilidae > Halesus > Halesus radiatus. The sequence goes on along the minus strand of JAHDVE020002980.1, from coordinate 130,659 downwards.
CACACAACATATTGTTATAGCTTTTTTTAAGGTATTTGGAACGGAATTCTGAATTCCTGATAATATTTTTTGTACAAAAAAGTATTTAAAAAAAACTATAACATAAATAATATCTTATTTTTTCAATTTCTTGCACAAAAAAAAGTACTTGACGCCATTGCTCATTAGTAGTAATTCTTTTAATGTTGTACATAACATTTTAATATAAATCTTATTTTAAAATCTATGTGAAACGATTTTTTCAGATCTGTATTCATTTTTACGCATGACAGCTGTTTTTCCTTCCGAAAGCATTTTGAAAATGTTGCAAAACTGAAAAAATTTAAAAAAAAAGATTTTTAAATATGTAATTATAAAAATGAATTTCTAGCACAAAAACAACAATATATTACTTAAGAAATTTGGATTAGTCTCAAAAACGATTTAATAAAATGATGTGATCAAATGTATTTTTTTAAATCCCATTTAATATTTATAAAGTTATTGAAGAAATGAGGTGACAAATCAAGGCTAAAATGCATGCTGACGAAAATATTTAAATATTGCATAATATTACTAAGGTTGGTATACTATAAATCTAAATAAATATCGTAACATTACGCAGGTGGGGGTATACATCGGTTTTAGCCAGAAGTAGTCGATTATATTAGTGATTTCGATAAACATCTCTATATTTTGTTACTGTAGCACTTTATGGAAACAGTTAGCGTAAGTAATGAGATGCACTGCACTTATTTGTAGATTTCTGTGATTTGCCAAGACAAAAAGGTGATATTTTAAATCCTGCAATCAATTTACATTAATCTTGTTTTTTTCTAATCAAGTAAATTTCTTTTCTAAAAAACAATCACATTTTTGCTCTTCAAAGTCGCACAGAATATTACTGCACGCCACTGGCAGGTACCTGGCACCTGGTATTGGGTATATGTAATTTAATTATTTTTTTCTTACAAAATTAATAGAGATTCAAATGATTACATTTTTATACAGAAAGCAGTCAGTCACTTTGTGTTTTAAAATATTAAATAAAATAATCAATTTGTTTATAACCACGAAATTCATTTAATTTTTATTACGAGCGACCAGTTTCGCTTAACACTAGCATCATCGGGGTACAAAATTAAACAAATCGATTAGTTTAATCGTGGCTATAAACAAATTGATTGTTTTTTGTTCATCAAAAATATTTTGCACACCTACTGTTAAGTTTATTATCGTCGAGTCACTGGACTGAAGTTCTTCATACCTTAGCATCCTTCTAACAACTTCAAATAGATTTCTATCAACGATGACAGAAAGAATCGAAGAATTCACCTGTGTTGTGGAGCACACTTTTCAAGAACTGGATTTTAGTTGGCACGTAAGACAAATAATAACAGTAGGTACACCATAAAGTAATGTCGAGTGAATATTTGGTAGTTACATATATTGGAACAATTTCGTTAAAAATATAAGATTCGAGCATTTTGAAATTGTGAAGAATTTTTTCCAGAAAGAAATGAACCATGGAAGTGGTCTACGTTGGAGCGGTGGGGGGGGGGGCACCTTCTTACAAATGCATGAAGTTTATTTTATTTTATTTATTTGCCATTAAGTATTGGATTAAGGGAAAAGACTGAAGAGATAAAAACAAATAGAAGTGTGTTATGGGCGTGCACGTGTGTGTGTGTGATGTAAGTTCAATTTTATCTTACTTCGGGTGATATTGATCAAACATTTTAAAATATGGAAATAAAGAACTCCCGTCAATTTTTTTTTTAAATTTCGACCTTCTAACTTAAATACCATTTTTTTAAAGTTCGTTTTCATAATTATAAAAATGTTCAAAGTTAGGATTTTTCAAAGCCCGTTAAGACGCTCCAAATTTATGACTGGTCGGTCGTGAAGTCTAGTTCTGCGTTGATTTTGTCTGCCAAATTTGAGACGTATTTCATTCTTTAAAATTTAACCGCTTTTAATTGAAGGACACATTGTAAATTGTTAGGATCTCGTCACTTTATTTTTGCAGTGTACTGAAGTGTAAAAATACAACCGCAGCGTGTCAATAGGTTAAATTTTTCCGTGTTTCTAATATCCCGAACCTCATTTTTGAGGTTATGTTTGCAGATGTCTAAACAATAATTAACTCTACCGTACATAATTGTATATTATATTCAGATTAAACCATAACTAAACTTAAAAAATAAAAAAAATACTTATTTAGAAAACTTAACTACAAGAATAATAATATTATTTATAATAAAGTAATCATAATTTCCCTATTGAAAATTGGTTGGTTGCCGTTTTGCCCATGAAAACATCTTATTTCTTTCAGTAATAATAGTTTTTTTTATTGAACAACATTTATAGAGCTTAAAGTCGCCCAAATTATGTTTAAATGTTGCCAAAAATATAAAAGATACATATTTAATATCAAAACACTATCGACACTTAATTTTTTTCCATGCAAATACATAATCAGAATAACCGTGTACATCTACGGGACATAACACGCCGACAATCCAATGATATGTAATAAAACTTACGATTTCAGAATCGGCGATTGCTGATCTATATATGAATATATTATTTTTAATCCATAATATTTTTCATTGGAGTTCCTTATCGTTTCTCTGTATTGGTCCTAGGAGTAAAAAATCTTGACGTAAATTGGCGACATCAGTTTTCTTTCAAATCAAAATAGATCACAATTCATCGGTTTACCTCAATGGGTTCAAATCATTTGTCGTTTTATAATACCTATGTAGTGTTAGTGCAACTAGTACTCAAACTTATTTAGATTTATTTAATGTGAAATCGAAGTGAATGTCTAATCTAAAATATTTGTAGGACGGTAAGTTGTACTTGCTGGTTTGGATCTACCGACGATACGTGGGTTTTGTGTATTATGCAATCAAATATTTACTAATACATTGATGTGGTTCGCTACGAAGGTGACTTAGTAGGGGTGCCTGGGTTCATGGGGTGAGCTTTGTCCAGGTCTTAGCGGCGGCTGCGTCTCCCCACCAACTGCGTGGCGGGCCGGATCGGGAAAAGCCAGTTGAGAGTGACTCTGGGCTCTCCACCTGGACTCTCTCGACTCATCGTCGCTTTGCACCGCAGTGGGAGGGATGGATTCATACGTCCGTCACTCCTGGACGCACTGACCCCCAGATTCCTATCCGCCCCTCGTACCCTTTTCTTCCCAGAACTTCAATTTAAAGATTACTGTTTGAGGATTTTTGTATTTTGAAACCTTATACATTTTCCTATCTACCCGTATAGAATTTCCAGATAAATATTGTACGGTATTGCTTGAGTTAGCAACCTCCAAAGTGATGTTTAGGGCTTCTTTTGAGTGCTGGCCCTTAAAATAATTTAAAATAAGGAAAATACACGATATCTTTCATCCATTTAAAAAAAATGTAGTTACGATGTTAAGTCAGCAAACATTTACACTGTGCCCTGTGCACGCTGTCAAAACTACCAGACGAACTATTTTTGAACTGTTTGAATGCATCCACAATATCTATAGTAGAGACGCCCTCAAATGGGCGGACAATTTTTTACATCGGTAACATGTATTGACATTCGAAATACCTTGCAAATACCAAATTAATTTCTAAACGAAGCTATGACATTACATACACCAACCAGTAATAAATACAAAAACAACACTATTATTTCAAGATTTAGGATGTTCATTTTGGTAATGTGATGAACTAGTTCACTCTACTAACCTTTGGCCCTAGCTATCCTACCGAATTCATATCCAAGATCATACCGAATTCGAAGTGGATTGTAATGAAGTCGAAGTTGATCGTCTTGAAATTGAAGATCAAACTGTTTTCAAAGTAGATCATATTGAATTGGACGTGGATTACATTGAATTCTAATTTGATCATCTTGAATTTTGAGTAGATGTTAAATTCGAAATTAATCATATTGATTTCGAGGTGGATTATATTAAATTTTAAGTGGAACGATTTGAATATGAAGTAGAACACTTGGAATTTGATGTGGAACAATTTGAATTTGATGTGGAACAATTTGAATTTGATGTGGAACAATTTGAATTTGATGTGGAACAATTTGAATTTGAAGTGGAATAATTTGAATTTGAAGTGGAACAATATGAATATAAAGTGGAACAATTTAAATATGAAGAGTGGAGCAATTTGAATATGTTGTCAATTACATTGCGTAATCAAATTGCGTATGCCTTAAAAAAATAATAATAAAAACATTAACCTCATTGCACCGAGTGGTGGGTAATAAAAATGTATTTAGGTAATGGGTATTATAATTAACACAAAAAGTAGTTGTTTGGGCATGTAACAGAAACTAAATATAAGTATTATTTCCAGGCTTAAAGCGGGCGAGTTCTACCCAAGCTGATGGAGAGATTGCCGGATTGGAGTCGAACCAAGAGTCCGTGGAGGTCAAGCCCAAACCTGCTTACAGACCGGGGCAGAGGCGATTTTAATTAGCATACTTTTGTGATCTTTCGATAAACTAAATTAATTTTGTTAAATATAGCAATGTATTCGATTACTTATTTATAATTCTGTATTCAACTATTACGAAAATACTTCAAAAACTTTTCTAAGTTTACTTTCCATAGTTACTTTAACCTGTTAAACACTTCTTAGGATTTAACAGGATTTATTTGGATTAAAAAATGTAGTTTTGGTCACGGGTTTTAAATTCGCCGATTCTCGGTCTGTCTAAACCTCTGATCAGTTAACCATCATAGCTACGTGGCGGTTATGCTTTACAGCTGATCACAAATTGTTCAAAAGCTGAAACGGGCAATCGGCAAAAATGTCACCGGAGGCGAAAATGGCGTATACATTTAATAAATTCAAATAAGCTCAGGAAACGCTAGTTAAGGTCCCTCGGGTGGGTCTTGTTGCACCCTATATAAGTACTGTATAAACTCATCCATCTATACATGAAAATTAATTAGTTCCTTCTATAATGATTAGTTACTTTTTGAAATGAAATGCGTAAGTACCATTTTGTGGGTGAAAATACAAACTATAACTTACCTACATACTCATTTTAAGTAAATTCTTTGTTGTTTTTTTTTTCAATTTTATTTTGTATTTCTGTCATTCGGAAAGCAGTCACATTCAGGATATTTTTCTAAGTGTGGATAAAGATTGTAATATTTGTATAGTAATCATTCTCCCGATGTGAATCGAGGCTGTTAGGATACTCATAAAGTAAAAAATATAGGTGGTCTGCTTTGAAATTCATGTGTGGTGCCCAACTTATAGAAACTATGTGTTTGTATATATTTGTATAAAATATGTTAAATTTATGAAAATAAACCTAACCAAAACAAAAAAAGTTTTTTACACACCCACTTCCCACATTATAGGACATATTACGTACATATATTAAAAAGGTTTAATCTAAAAATACGTTTTAAAAAATACAGATATTTACTACTACCAAGCTACTCTGTTTTATAAGACTTGGGTGAAATAGAAAACCCCCATCACATTATAAGTAAAGGGCCTTCACATGATTGGTTTGCCCGATACTAACCTTTCGGTGCGGTGACTTTAGTTAGTATGGGGCAAACCAGTCGTGTGAAGGTCAATAAGTAGGTAATTGCAGATGGGACTTGAAAGAAATATCGTTGATTAAACAAAAAATTATTACGTTCAAGTTTAATTTTGAGACATCCATTTTTATTTAAAGTTCTTGAAAATGTAATAATAAGTATTATTATTCAATTCAAGAAATCTGTTTATTTATAAAATATATTTTTTTTACCAATTAAACTTGAACACAATAAAAAAAAGATGGAAATTTTAAAACATAAAATTTGAAAAATTAAAAAAATGAATAATAAAAAAAAACAAAATTAATTAAAAAATAAATTAATAATAATATCGTTAATTTGCGTCGTCCGGTGTGCCTGCCCATGTATGATATATAAATAAAAGAAATAATATTTAATTAAAAATCGAAAAAATTTATTAAAAAAAAAAGATATCCATAGAATTACTTTTTTACCGAATTTTGTCAACTGGGACTCAGTAGAAAAACACATAATTTAAAAAAATATATATACTTGCAGGCTCATAAAAATAAATACAAAATATTTGCATACGCGGAGGTCCAAAAAATTGCACTTCACTTTTTACTTTACGTAAATAAAAATAAGTAAATATATAAAGGGAATTGGCACCATCTTTAATGCTGTTAGTATGATTTGACATTTGTCGGAAGTGCCAACTGTAAAAAACGAATTCTTGTAACATTGACACCCGGCCGTCGTCGAAGACGTAAAGGGGTAAAAACTCAAACCACGAATCTACAAGTGGCCTATAGGTTCTTAGGTGAACTCGAGAACCTTGGTTAGGTTACATAATAACAACATAATACGTAATAATATTTTTCACATTTGGCACTATGTGTTAAACTATTGTCCAATGTCATGTTATTAATATTGAAAATGGCGTTAATTCCCCTTACTAATGTAAAAAAATTAAGTACATTTTTTTGAACCTCCGAGTATGCAAATATTTTTTATTTATTTTTATGAACCTAACATTATTTTTTTTTTTTTTATTGTGTGTTTTTCTACTGAGTCCTAGTAGGAAATAATTACCATTTCTTCTTATGAATAGTTGAGACATATTTCAATTAGTATCGACTGGTATAATAATTATTTTTGACCAGGACATACGACCACAAATACATAGATTTTCCATAAACAACATAATAATGTCTTTTTCTATGGAATTTTGAATGTAATTTTCCACAGAAAAAGACAAATCACGGGCAATCTGGATGAAAACAGGTGTCGTCTAATTACCGCTCTAAGTGTGTAGATATACCATTGCATTAGGGGAGTCCTTGGACGTTCTTAAGGTGTCGTTAGACGACACCTATTTTCATCCAGATTTCCCGTGTGTCTTTTTCTATGGAAAATTCCATACAAAATTCCATAGAAAAAGACAATTCACGTCCAATCTGTATGAAAATAGGTATCGTCTAATTACCGCTTTAGATGATACCTTTTTTCATCCAGTATGCACGTGATTTGTATTTTTCTATGGAAAATTCTATAGAAAATTCCATAGAAAAGACAATCCATATGAAAACTGGATGAAAAAAAGTATCCTGTAAGAGTGCTTCGGAGCCACTCTTTGACGATCTGGGAATGACGGAAATCCGTCACGATGGTAACGCTTTTTTCGGTCTTCCTTTTTTAAAGTCAAGCTTACCAACCTTAGGAAAGGACGACTGGATGGTCGAACCTTTTTTAAAGTCAAGCTTACCAACCTTCGGAAAGGACGACTGGATGGTCGAACCTTTTTTAAAGTCAAGCTTACCAACCTTAGGAAAGGACGACTGGTTGGTTGAACCTTTCGACGCCATGACTATTTTAGTATTGGGCCCCGCCCGCTTATGTGGAAGGATTATAAAACTGACAACAATAATACGTGTTTGTTCATATTTACAAAAAGTTTTTTTTTCACCATTAAAATTATGTAACTACTTGCCCCAGTTCTTAAAAATATATATATATTTTTATTTGCAAACCATATTTACCAATGGCAATTCATTTAAGAAACGTCACTGTCAAATATTGTAATATCGTCAAGACTGCAAACGGACTGGTGTATTATGGAAGTCCATCGGATTTGATTAAATTGAATGAAAATCATCCTCTTTTCCATGAATTGATTTGTTGATCGTAAGCACTACAATTTTTGTTACCCTGTTTACCTAGCGGCTGCCGAATTACCTCGGATTCTAATAATAATGTGATTCTCCCGCGTTCGTGTTTACCCGATGTGAATTGCTATTGCATAGGTTTGAAGTAGGAAAACAATCATCAGTATAATACCTAGAAGTTTTTTTTTTAATTCAAGATTTTTACTTTGGCTATGAATCCATTTCATTCTTGATAGATAATCCGATCTTTCATCTGTAACACTTTGAAAACATTTCGTTATTGGTTTAATATTTCAAAGACCCAATCATGCCTGATTACGTCTAAAAGTTTGATAGATTCGCCTATCTTAACAAACTGATTGCAATCTTTCGAGCACAGACGTCAGGTGGGATTGCTGTCCATGTTCTACAAGTATTTTAATGGAAGTTGCTCTAAGGAACTAGTGTCATTGATCTCTTTGGCACAGGTACACAGTCGGGAAATATGCCAAACACGCACCCAACATTTTTACATGGTTGACATTATATGTAGTCTATTTGCGCACATTCCAGACTGGAAGATACTCTCAGTATCGCCCTGGTGAAAGACCACCATTCAGAATTGAAACATTGCTTAAAATGGCTTTTAGCCGTGTTTGGTGACCAGATTTGAATAGCCAGGTATTTTTCCATCTTCCTCTTTTCCTTCCCCTCCCCAATACCTTCAGCCTCACAACATTCCCCAATGGGGGGATGCCATAGCCTCACTGGCTCCAGAGGGTTGGAAGCAGTTGGGACTCTTGTGCGGTATTCATATAAAAAAAAAAATTGTCACATGAGAATGGCTTACTTTTATGACTAATTCTTGTGTTCAATAGCTCGGCTGTGGAATGATCTGCTGGCCTCTGTGTTTCATTCCTCCTACAACATGGGTCCCTTCAAGACCCAGGTTCACTCCATCCTATCCTCTAAATGACTCCCCACAGCATCTCCAAAGATGACATAGGCCTTGAGGGAAATTATTTCCTTCAGGGCCTCCTGTGTGGAGTTAATGTTAAAAAAAAAAATTTACGGCCTCAATCCGTTACTAAAAAATCACAGTATTTTTTACTTTGTTTTCTCTTTTACCGAACGGCAAAATGATATTTCTATCTAACTCAAGTTATATTGCATTATAATTTCTTTAAACGATTGGTATTCACTTTGTGGCGTCATTATTAACAAAATTAATTTATAAATATACTTAGTATTCACCACTTTATAAATATAAATTGATATCAAAATAAGATATTATATAAAAATAATATATTACATTAAAATAATAATATATTACATTAAAATAATATATTACATTACATTAATTTTAACACCGTGTGTAATTTAATAATAATATCTTATGGAATATAATATCTTGTAATGCACTATGTTGCATTAGCGTTGTTGATTTATTTTTGGTTGTTGGGCTTATTTTTTTTTGCCTGTAAATTTCATAACTATAATTTTTATTCTTCTGTGAAATTTTCTTCAATCTTCTATAAAATTCTTCTTCCACTTTATAATTAATTAATCACAAATTTTGAGTAAACATTACAAATACATACATACGAAATTCACTTCAATGAGTGTCACACTAACTTATCTTATTAGCATTGTGGGCAGCCTATGTCTGTCTTTTGTTGATGGACTTCCCCGAGCCTCTCAGTCCTTAGCGACCTATCCTGTTCTATTATGACATCATTATTATGGTGCTAATATTCTACACTGTCTCTGGTTCATAGTCATTTTTCTTCAATCTTATTCCGCTCAGTCAGTACACCTCTTCCAAGGTTGCCTCTGTTGCTTTCGCAGTGGCATGATTTTCTGGGTCCTGTCGTCTGGCATTCATTCCACGTGATAGCCTATCACAGCGTTCGGGACATACAGATTCTTACAATGGTGTCATACTCAATTTGATATAATCGTTTATCAAGCAATTTTTGGTATTTGGAGAACCATAAATCGTATTTCCCGCGGTTCTAAAGTTATCTAAAATGAAAAAAAAAGCTTTAAAATTCTAAATCATTAATAATACAGTTTTTTTTTTCTTAATCTTTTTCAAACTGCGATATCTCATAACCATTTTACATGTTGATTACTTCGGCTTTGATGGGAGCGATATTTGCTTTTAGGTTTTTAAACTAATTGGATATTGGAAATATAATTTAAGTAAAATATGTATCGCTCGAGGAATTGTGTGAGCGAAGCGATTGTATTGTATTTATCAAAATACTTTTTATTGGAGCCATTGTGATGTATTGTGCATAAATATTTATTATTTTTTTGCTTTTACCTTCAGCGTAGGAATATTCGTAATCCTTATGTATTTTTGCCATGTCGGTCAGCCAATAATAATTGTTTCAGAAATTCGTGCTAACCCAAGGATCGTCCCCTGAGAAGTTCTACTGGTGTATTTTCATTACTTCACTGCAAGTCAAGAAGTAGGAGAAATTAAGACCATGAAGTTCAAGTGGAGGTTTTTCATGTTCCCAAGGAGTTTGAGGTGAGTGAATAATATTTAATATGAAGTATTGTCGTGTTTTATTTGGCCAAATGACTTTAAGGGGCAGCTGCCACTGAATTATGTAATATTCTATGGATGTTCTCACAATTTATATGTGTTCTTAGAGCATTTTATATAACACATTAAAAATAATTCGTTTTCATTTTACAATTTTAGTAAAATATTGCCGAATAAACTTTGTAATAATACCTACCATTTGAACTCAAGATGTTATCAGTATAAACTCGTAGCAGCACTCAAAATAAATAATGCCGGTTGTCTGATAAATCTGTATTTATTTTGAAACTGATTAAGTAATAATCTTATGACACCTTTGCAACACCGTTTCATTGTCGGAATGGCTGTGATTTTTTTGTATAATTTTGCAGACGTAAGGGGTTACGTGCTTTGAGTGAATGGAGACTAATGGTTGATTCCCTGACGTATAACCATCACATGAATGCGAACTACGCAACCGATGTGGCTCTTGAACCAATATTTTGGTTCGTTGATAACTTTGCTGGCGCCCTTGGGAAGGTACGTGGTGTATTTATATGTACATATTACTTAACGCACCGAGCATGGAATACACAGACCGGTCCAACGACAGTATCCATATATATATTTTTTTTTTTATATAGATTTAACAACTACCAGGGTATTATTATATATTATGTCAACTGTACATAACAGTATTCAGCTAAGGTATTCATAAAACTAATTTGCACCCAAATGTAACATACTTGAAAATAATATTATTTCTACGTAATGTAATTATTCCAGTGTTCTTCCTAACCCTAATGATAACATTTTGTTTGGAAATTCTGTAAAGACAAAATTCTGGAGGCAGAAGGAGATTGCTTACAAAATATTTCAACGTTAAGTATTAATGTACGCATAAAATCAAATGTTGGAATATTTTATTGCAATATCTGTGATGTGACGCATCCATAAACTGTGCTGATTCAATTATGAAATGTTATTACTATACTAACTCAAACCTGTGAAAAATCATGGGATATTATAATTGTAGGATTTGTGTGTTTAATTGTATTTTAAATATAAATAAAATATATTTTTTAATCATAATTAAAGGTTAATTTAATTAAAAATAAAAAATATTGCCACGTTCATCGCCGAGAATCGAACACCAATCAACTGCCTGGAAGGTAACTATGCTCACCATTACACCACCAGCTATTTTAAGAACCGCGTATGTATTTTTTAATTAGAATATTAGGTTTTTGCACTCACAACACAACCGAAATTATATGGTCTTCTTGAGTTGTTGCCCCATTACTGAGTGTCATGACCCCTACTCTCAAATTGCCTTGATGAACCAGGCTCCTCCACTCCTCGCGGTCCTACACTGCCACGGACACCATATTTCCGGGTGTCTGTGATTCTGATTCTATATAATATTATAGATTAATTAAAATTTATTTACTTTTAGTTTTTTATTGTGGCCGTCTCTATGTTGACCTTGGCAGTGGTGAGTATAGCTTATTGGCTCGGCCTCCCGTATTGGTGGGAGAGAAGTCCACCCACAACTGTGATACTGATGATAGTCGGACACTGGCTACTAATCAATGTCATCTTCCACTATTATAAGGCAGTCGTTACGCATCCTGGAAATCCTCCAGAGGTAATTTATAATTTTAAATAAATTTATAAAAAAAGCTCCTTGATATTGACATTTTGTGATAATAATTGTATTTATGGTAATGAAAGTGACCCTATGACGACACATGCATATAATATTTATACAAATAAAGGCCTTGTCTTAGCTTTACCCACGGAATGAAAATATAGGTCTCCTTGGTGATATGTATTTAATCCTCTTTTAGGTGTTGCCATTACACCTCCAAGTATTTAGCCTGTTGTTCATTATATTGCTTTCTTGTCATTGTCATTGGAAATTTGGCTGTCTGCTTATTTGATTTGACCCTTGATACTGGAAAAAAATGATTCGGTATTGACATTCATATTTTTTATCCATATTTGTTTTTTTTTTGTAGGCTTCACTTATATCCGAGGCTGCTAGCATTTGCAGAAAGTGCATCTCTCCGAAGCCGCCGCGATCTCACCACTGTTCTGTCTGCAATACTTGCATATTGTGCATGGACCACCACTGCCCTTGGCTGAATAACTGCGTGGGGCACTTCAACCGTAGACACTTCTACCTGTACATGGTGTATACTCTCATAGGAGTTATCTTCATTATTTCTGCTGGCGTAGACATCGGATATGTTGTCCTCTGGATAGGTGATACGTCTGCAATTCCATCTGACAATGAGCCTACCTTGATAGGGCATCCGGTTCGCGTCAATAACTCAGGCGGTTTTGTGCCGGTTGTAGTCCCGGAGTATGATACATTCATATTGCCAAGGGAACACATTCTTCCCGTGCCGGATATAACGTTTGCTCAGAAAATATCTGCCAATCCTGTCATGAGGAGAGCAGTTATCTTCATGGCTTTGATCAATGTAGCTGTGTTTTTCGCGTTAGGCGCCTTAGTCACTTGGCACGGTAAGCTGATTTCTAAAGGGGAGACAAGTATCGAGTCTCACATCAATCAGACAGAGATTAAAAAACTAGGAAAAGGTTTCCGTAATCCTTATAATTTTGGTCTGAAAAAGAATTGGAAGCTCTTTTTAGGTCTAGTAGGGGGACGCTCTATGTTCTTCCATGTCATTTTACCATCTGGTCATCCCCCAGTTGGTTCCGGGCTGGTATGGCATACAATCCATCAGTCATCGCAAGATTGGCCGTGAGACTGAAATTCCAACTTCTTTATTCTATTTGATAGGCAAGTCATCTACATAGATCAATGTAAGCTCAATATCACCTGGCCCCCGGTCCGTCTTACATAAGTAATGTAAGGAATTTTTTTGTCTGGAGTATGATGGCTGAATGCATCAATCGAATTGGTAATGATTAACAAATTCATGATTAATGAAAAAATCCCCCATTTTGCACCACATTCTTGCACATCATTATTTTCACCACAATTTCAAATAATTTATTAGATTAATCTCATTTCGTTATTATTTGTTAGCACTTTAAACTTTCCTGTTCATGTGTATTGATTTTTTAAAATAATAAATGTAAATATTTGGAAGCCCTCTAAAATTATACCATATTTAAGGTTTTGCCTATGGATATTTTTTTTTTTTGCGTTTGGGGCCTAATTGATTTTTGATTTTGAGACCTCTGATCTAGATAATTTTTATATAATAATATTTGTAGGTTATTTTTTTAATTAAATAATTAATACTTCAATATAAGCAATATAATTACACACCTAGTCTTTGTGAATGATAGTCAAAAGCCAAAATGTTACTCTTATTGTTATGCACTAACCATGTCCTATGGAGGTAGGTCAATGAGGGAAGGTGGAATGCAACAAACATAGGTTACACTTCAAGAGATTATCTGTTCCGTGGCCTGCGCTGTTGCTATTTAAAATTTACACACGGAATCTTTGAAATGTGGTACTAGAAGACTTACTTATTCCAGATAATATCGGTAGCATAACCCAAGTTAAATAAAATCCAAGGAAGATGTCCTATACTCGAACCAATAGGTAATGGAATAATGATTTCTCGATTGGTGACTAAAGTCAAATTGATCAAAAATAATACTTATATGTATGTAGTATTATTCTTTTGATGATTAGCAATCTCAGTTCCAGTTCAGTTTAAATGTAAAAATATTCACTATTAGACCATCAACGGGACTTTTAAAACCACACCTCTTATTTGGCTACCCATGTATGCAAATGTAAACCATCCAAATAAGTTCAATAATTTTTGTAAACCCAATAGTGGCGTCAAGGAACCCATCTAGGAGTCCGAAAGTTTCTCCTGCGATAAATCCTATTTTTAACCAAATCATCGACAGTTTCAAACAACACTTGGAGGCAGAGTACACTGAGATAACTTGAACTTCAACTTTGATGTTACCCATCATAGAATGCGAAAATTTACCATTCCATTTGATGTACAAGTATTATAGCCAAATTCTAATGTAATAAAGACTAGAATAATATTTACTGTGCTAGTTAAATGTAGGTAAATAGTTAATAATGACTCAAGTTAGTAAATTAAAACAGATATGTACTTACATATTAGAATTAATGAATTGGAAAAAAAAAATTATTGTCGAGATTATGTCAAAAATCTAATTGTAAATATGAATTTAGTGATATATGTACTTGTACTATATAAGCTCACAGGCAGTGAAATTATGAACAACGGTTATATATATTCATAATTTTTTTTTTTTTAAATGTTCTTCCATACAGTGAAAGATAAACTTATTATTGTCGGAGTATGAATGAATAAATCGTATTTATTTTTAATTAATTGTATGGTTTTTGCCTTTTACTGTATTTTTAAAGGACCAAAGTATTTGATTGTTTTATTTGAGTACAGATTCTTTAATAATATATACATGAATATTATAGAGTAGGTACTCAAAGCACAGAATCCCCAAATCTTTTTTTACCCCTTTGAAATACTTTTGCACATCAATCTGTGGATTGAGATATTATAAATAAATAATTAAGTGTACCATTATAAAACATTAAGAATAAATGTAACAAAACCCTTTTAATGTTTTTCTTGAACCAGATTTCTATTACATACTCGTATATTGAGATACCAATATATCATTATTGTTTTTGGACAATGAAAAACTTACAATTACCCAAAAAAAAAAATTTATTTGTATTCAATATTCACTTACATGGAGAAATGTGGAAAACATGTTTAATTAATCAGAACAACAGATTAAAACATTTTGAAACCATGGTTAATTATGCAAATAATATATTTTGAGAAAACAAAGTCTAGATAATGAGTCAAACTTATTGTTGTTAAATTGGGAAAAAAATGGTATTGGAAATTTACATTTGGAAATGAGATTACATTTACACATCATGATTGTGTTAGAAACATTATGTGATTTTATAGAGAAAACAGTGTTTCCTTTTAAATAATACTTGTAGCAATCACAGGGAACTAAAAATTATAATAAATGAATTTCTTTCTGCATATAAATTCTTATTGAAAACACTATTTTAAAATCTATCAGAACAATGTAATTAAATCATTAATTGTTATTTTTAGATAGTTAATTGAAATAAATTATTACATTTAAAAAATAACGAGACCAGTACTTTAAATTCCCTTAAAAAGACGGTTCTATTTTACTTAAGAATAGCTTAAAAAAAGTTAAGTTATAATTTTATGGCCAATATTCAACATTTGGGAATCTGTCAAGCTAAAGGCTTTAGTTCATAGAAATTAGAAGTCTTTGATTCCTGCACGCAGAAGTCTTTCAAGGTAAAAAAACAATCAATCTAATTTCTGGTTAAAAACTTACTTTTGGATTTGAGGCAAAAATACCTACCCAAATTTGTTTTTTGTTTTTTTAGAAAGAAAGACAAATATTCCCTGGTTACGAATAACCTGGCAATATTTGAAAATCTCCTACTACCATCACAGTAAGCGGAAGATGTTGCTTGTGTCGTAAATGGAGGACTTAGCCAGTCGAGGAATTGAACTCACGACGTCTTGGTGTGACCCAAACGCGATGCCAACTCAGCCACTGACCACAGTCGAATGAACTTTTTTAAATGAAAGGCATAGGAAATATCTCATACAGATTAGAAGTATTTTATTTACCTTTGTTATAAATTATGAAATATAGATCATTAAAGAAATCATTTTTTCATGATTTTAGAAGCAACTTTGAAAATTATTTTGCGGGTTTATGCAAATTTTTTTTTTTAATTGTCATATTTGCTATCTAAATATGCTTACATAAAATAAAATAAAACAAAAACAAAACATCTTTAAAAAAAACGTTTTTTGAGTCGATATTTTAAATTACGTATGGCAAATATGTGTTCCAACATAAACAGGTTGTTTTTAATATAAATTTAAGTCAATCATAACACTTTATTTTATTTTATTTTATATTTCATTATATTTTCAGGAGTAAAACCTTTTTTTGAAATTACCATTAGCCCCCAAATAATTGCTAAATTTGTCTCTGAAATTGCGAAAATTAGATTTCTTTAATGGCCTTTATTTTATAAGATGATTTTTTTTAAAATTTTCTAATCTATACTAGATATTTGCTATACCTTTTTATGAAAAAAATATCATTAGGTTTAGGTAAGTATTTTGGCCTCAAATTCAAAATTAAGTTTTGTATGAGACAGGCCGCGCAGCCATTCCTCTTAGAACAAAAAATACACAAGGTGGTGCAAATATGTATATGTACATACATAGTTGCAATAACACTATGTCAATATGTCAAATCGTGTAGTTTATTTATAGAGAATAGGGATTTAAGAAATTACAGCAAACAGCTTTTTCAGTTTCTCAAATCTTCCACTGGTATAATACCCCCTCTCTTGCTGCTAGAAACATATGGGAGTCGAAAATAAAACATAAAACATGAGCAAATAAAGAAAACCTTATGCATACTACTTAAGCAAATAATAATTCGGTTAATATGAGGATATTCTTAGTAAATACTCAACTGTTTGTTACAAAATGTTGCAGTGTTGCTAACTTTATTTTGTAAGTGAATATTCCCACAATTGGTTAAAATAAAGAAGCCAAGAATTTTGAAATATTTTCATAAATATCCAATCAATAGCATAATATTCTAGACATAATTTGGACACAGATAATAATAAAATAAATCAAATTGTTACATTGAGAATATTTATGTGACTAAAATATAATAAAGTCGTTTAAGAATATATATATTTAGGTTTGTTTTCTTTGAAAAATACTTTTACTTCACTCTACTTGTTCATTAAAAATACCCATAAACTTTCCCTGCCCGGTATTATTTAATATGAGCGGATTTGTGATAAAAATGTTACTTTGAAACAGGCATTATCAAATAGAATGGAGGATAGTTTTTGACAACTGAATTTAATTATTATTATGTAGTGTGCACAGATGGTGCATTATAATGAACTTCGTAAAATACTTTGGCAACTTAAGCCTGAAATGCACTGTACGGTCAGTTTATATACAAAACACACATCGTATAATAATGGTTTTCTATTACAGTTAATAGAAAATGTTTGACTGAAGAATACTTGTTTCATGCACTTTCATATATTATGAAATAAGTACATATTTTTCAGTAGACTTTAGTTGTAGTAAAGACACGTATTTCCATTATGAACATTTTCTATGACAGAAAACTAATTATTTAAAAAAGATTGCTAAAAAAAATTACATTATGTTCTATTGAATTGAGTAAAATTATAGAATGATTACAAGTAAATAAAAAATAGTGACAGAAAAAAAACTACATACACAGTTAAACCTGTTGAAAGGAACTTAAAATTATTACATAAAGATAACCATAAAATTTTCCAGAAAAAGGAAACGCTTGTTTTAAAAACATATATCACAATAATTCTTTCATAGGCCAACGGTTTAAAAACTGAAGTCCAGAAAGGATTTCATTACTAAAATTACATTTATAGGAGAAGTCAAAATGAAATGTGAGAATAAAAATAATTATAAATACAATTTTGCCTTATATGAGTTTTCACGAAGGCTAGAGTACAGCTGCTTCCTTATGATAATAAAAAATTAAAAAACTAACTAGTTATGGTAACTTATGGCAGTTATTTCTAAATTTAACATTCAAAACATTAATATGTATTCACTTACAACATTACGATCAGTACTCATCAATATGATAGAATCAGTATCAAATATGCCCTGTAATTGAAAAAAAAATCACATATTATCATCAACCGGAAAATACCTTTCTTGTGGTTGACTTAACGAAAATTATTTAAATATTTGTAAAATCACAAAAAATGTTATGTTTAAAAAAAAACAATTAACATTTTTGACACGTGGAAGGTATTTTTCCGTTGACGATGATATCGTATTCAATTATGTAATATGTATTATTAGTTAGAAATTCATCAAGATATTGGTCATTTGAGTCTGAATAACAAACTTTTTTTATATATGACTTATTTACTTACATAGAACTTCAGAACTGAATTTCAAATGAAAGCTTTAATTTGATGTAGGTACTGATCATCGCATTTTTAATATTAGTTTTTCAATTACATAATTATATTCTACAACATGACTCAAAAAATAACGCAGGACTATAATACCTGTTAGCACTATTTTAAAAGAAACTTAATTAAAATGCAAAGCTCACACGAGTATCTGAGAAATTGATAATTTCATATGATTTTCGATGTTAAAAGAAAAATAATGAATTTAAGAAATAAATATAAAATTTCACGTTGCCTAAAATGATTAACGGCTTAATAACTTTGGCGCACACAGATATCATACCCGTGTTTTATTTTTCTATTTATAAAAACACTTTTTTGGCTTAATTAGCATTACTCGTACCAGCTGACAAAACAAATACATACATAGTAGAACAAAGCTTCTTATGAATTAATAGTTATCATTCAATGGAGATTCAGATTCTATGACTTAAACTAGGTACAAATTATTCACGTAAATTTGTATGGAATATCAAGTAGTTATCTTAAGCAGTCTTAGTCATCTTTCACTTCAAGTTGTATTCCTTCTGCACCATGTTGATGAAGCTGGTCACCTCCAAGTAATTGTTCTTCATCCAGATGATGTTGTTTTCCGCTCTCTCTTGAGCTTTGATCAGCAACATGCTTTTTTCTTCAAGCATTTCTTCAATAGAACTCACCAGACTCTTGAGCTGAAATAATAATTTAATATAATACATAAGAATAACTTTGTTTAAACCACTCTTTTTAATATATAAATATCTCTACATATTTCAGAAGAAAAGCTCCCCTCATCGGGATAAAAAATATACTAAAAATAATGAGAAGTATAGACAAATAATAAGAAAATAGACAAATTACTAACATAAATAAAAAAAAAATTAAAATAAGTGACGAAAGTAGATAAGTAAATAATTAAAAATAATTGAAAAAAAATCATTATAAAATATTGAATAATAAATTTCTATTACGATGACGCCACAAAACCATTGCGCATCTTTCGATTAAAAGAAGTAAAAATTGTTCAAAATGAATTAGGTAATCCCACAATAATCTGATTATTCAACACACGTATGAATCGACACACTTTTTAAACGTGATAATTCATTATTAATACGGAAAACTAGTCTGAAAACTTGATCTAATATAACCTAACCTAGTGAACATTTTTTTTCGTTTTATTGGATAGTAAATTTAATTTTTTTTTTATCAAATTAACAAAACAAAAAACTTTAATGAAAAAAAGGTTAATTAGGTTAGGTTTTCAGGCCAGGGTTTTGCTTTTTTTTGCTCATTAATGAATAATGACTTAAAAAGTGTGCCGATTCGCGCGCGTGTGTTGATTTGTCATAGAAGCAATTTTACGTATGCCAAAAGCGCTTAAAACTTATTGGGACACGCAAATCAATGAATTTCGCAAATAAAAGCGAAGTACATAGAATCAATGATATACTCGTAATACACCTAATTAGACATGTCGTAACACTCTATTTCGTATCATGTACTTTCCAGCTAAAAGGAACGAAAATCGTTCAAATGTAAAATTCGCTGATCGTCGACTCGATGGTCATCAAATGTGATGAAGTTTGGAATACTCCAAGCCTAGTTTTTCATATGTTTTGATTGGTAGGTGTAAAAATTATTACGGTTGTATTGTAAGAAAATATTTCATCGTAACATAAGTATTCAAAAAAGTATTACCTCTTCCACTTGGAATGGATTATTGATGTATCCAACTAGGTTTGAAATCATTCTTCCTATGACTGATGAACTTCCAAAACTGCAAAAAAAAGACAATCTATTGCATACAAAAAAATTTCATATAGAGATGAGACTTTGGCACTACCACTGAGAGATAAACCGATAGAAGTGCGTTGTGTCCATGTGCCTGAAGTAAGCTCAATTTTTCTCTACTTCTGGTGAAATTGATCAAAAATTTTCAAATATTGAAATTCTTCCTTGAACAGATAATCAAATTCACTGGCCTTTCTGGGGCTTAAGAGTCGAAAGGTCTTACGGAAATTGGCGACATCAGATTTTTTCCAAATCGGTATAGTTCACACTTTAGTGATTTTCTGTTCAGTGGTTTTAGGGGGAAGCCAAATACGCAATATGACCATACATTGAATTATGCTAGGCCATCATTACAATAGGTGGACCGACAATGCAATGCAACAACTGTAATGCCTTGAAGGGGAAGGGAGAAATACCGAGAATGTTTTGTACAGGAGAAAATGATTCGTCTTGCTGTATTTCCAGAACCGCTAGAATCCTTAAAGGGAGGACAATTCAGGAATCAAAAAAACTTTTTAAAGAATATTCGCAGATACAATTCAGCATTCTGAATGACAACTTTTAGAGTGAACATTGTAAGGGAGACAGGTTTTATATCCACATTCAAAGTAAAACTTCTTTTTATTTCCAGAGTTTTACTTACACTTATAATAATACCAGTTTACTAGAATTCACCTCAAAATATTACTACACATAACCCCGACCAACACCGGGTGCACGACAGCTAGTAATGAATAAAGTAAAGAATTTTTTAATTTCCTTACCGGTCCAATAGATACGACCACTGAGAACGAACAAAGTTCATGGCAATCTGATGTCCCATGTCATTTGAAGCAACCGACTCGAAGACTTCAAGAATCTCCTCCACATTGAAATTGATTTCATGATTTGGCAGAATGAAGGCCAGGGTGCTGAAATAGGAAAGAAAAAAAACATTTTATTGGTTGTAGAAATTAGTAGCGGGCCAGGACATTTCTTCATGAAATTTTATGATTTTTCAGGACAAATAATTTTCATGCGATACATATTATTTTTGTAGTATGAATGAAATAAGCCGTCCGAGGTTTACCCTTTTAGGCATTTAGCTAGAAATTACAAAATTATTGATAAACTGGAACCAGAAGAAGTAAATACAAACACACCTTGTGAGCAACCATGTTTCTTTGACGCATCCCAGTGCATGCAGCAGTCGCCTCTTCTCCACAATGTTTGTCGTTTCCTTTAGCATGTTGAAGGTGAACTCCCACTGCCTCGGAGTTCCCTTCTTCAGAGCCGTGCAGTAGGTCACTTTGCGGATAGCTTCAGGGATTCTGCAATTAAAAAGACAAATATTGAAATTAATAAGTATCTATGTATGTATATCATTAATAAGCTAATGTCCCTTCTGAACATTGCACCTGTGTAAAACATCTTTTTGAGTCAACCCTTTTTTACTAAATTTCACCCTAGTTACTCATTATGAGTGATCAGAAAAATGAATTATTTTAAGAAAAGTCAATAACTTCGCATTATTATTTATATTGATTGAGAAACAGTGTCTATGTATTGCAAATTGCTATATGGTAAAAGAGACAGTTTTATTACGCTACCGTAAACAAACCCCAAAAATTACAAATCTCTGATCCCAGAGTACACCACTTTACTAGTATCCCAGAGGCACATCTGTGCGAATCAAGTGACTTCCGATGACATCAACTGATTGAATAACCTCAGCATTCCACCTCCACTATTCGAAGAAGAAGAGATGAAATTGTAAAAAAAATATTACGTGTTTATTTCTGTATTCATCCACTCGTTATAGAGTTGAACCGCCTTGGCCGTGCAGTGAGGGTTGTCAAAGTGGCAAGCCATGGTGATGATATTCTCCATATGTATTTGTTCCAGGGCGTCGTTAGCCTCGGACCACGGGTCCGCGTTCTTGGCGATCTTGGTGTAAACCCGCTCCATCATGGTTAATATGAAGGTCTGAAGCAGAACAGAAAAGGCCAAGTCAGTTTTTATCACAACATGGGTAGATGGTAGGTTATTAAATACATAGGGATGAAATAAATGGTATTTTGGTCTATTCTCCATTAACATAGCCCAGAACAGCGACTCCCGAAGGTGCCTTATCGAAGTGGACCGTGAAGCGGTCCCCGACCTGAATAGGATAAGGAGACGGAGAAGATGAAAATGATAAATAATGCAATATGAAGTATCCTCACTCTGAAGTTTCCATAGGCGGGCATGTTTTTCAGTAGGTTCTCCAAGGTGTATATTGGCTCTGCGACTGCTTTCCATGGCAAGTAGTGCACTTCTTTGGTCAACAAGAACGTCAAGGAGAGGGCAATATCATACTGCAATACAAGAGTATAGTTTAAAAAATATAAAATGTTACATATTTCACCATGTTGTACATGTACTTACCTACCCAGTTTGACAATATAATGTAGATATTTAATAAAAATTGAATGAAATTTTTTCATTATTACGGCAACACCGAATTATGCTGATTTTTGAAAAGATTACGGTATAATCAGTTGTGAGGTTATGATTGGCTCCCGAAATTGATAGCTTGAATATTAAATTACATTAGAATATGATGTAGAATCATCTCAATTTCTGAATCATCAATAATTTCTGAGTATGTATTTATGTATACAAAATGTAAAAAATATGCACTTGTAATTCCATAGTACTTTTTTAATGTTATAAACTTTTAATAATCTTGGTGTGACCATTAAAATCAATTAAAACGATTGCCGCTTTGCCAAATTTTTTCTACATTTATTTGTCAGACCATGTTATATATACATATAATTTAAAAAATGTATATTATTAAAGAAAGGCAAACATTCCTGGGTTACGAATAACCTGTGAATATTTGAAAATCTCTTACTATCATCACAATAAGCAGGAGATGTTGCTTGTGCCGTGATGGAGGACTTACCCAATCGAGGAATTGAAATCACGATGCCTGGATGGGACCCAGATGCGATTCCAACTCAGTCACAGACCGGTCGGTTATGCTTAGGCTTTGTGGATATTTGTTACTTACGGGAAGTTTGGAACCTTGCGCCAGGTGGAGGCTGTCACTTAAAAGCTGAGCTTTGGTGTTGTCGGGGAATATTTCAAATGCATCAATCAAAAGCTTCCAGTTTGGGATATCATAGTTCACCAGATACAAGCCTGAAAAAAACCACAAAAAATAAATTAAAAGGGAGTAACTGGTAAAAGAACCGGTTCCACATCGGTTTCCAATAACTGGAAACACATTGGCAGATAGATATGGTCGATATTCCTGTCTCGGTGACTCCCGGACTTATGTGAACTATGGAGAATGATTATTTTTCCAAGATCCCTAGTTCACAAAGCAAATATAGTTACAAGTTGAATATATATATATATATATATAAGCACCTCTTCCCGTAGTATGTTGATCTAGTAATAAATATATATGTAGTTACATTGATCTAGATATACCAGAGGTTAACATTAGAGAGTTTCTGCTTCAAATAATCAATGACATGTATAAGCAACTCACCAGCTTGATCCAAATTAGCAACGACCCATCTCTGTCCTCTGGGTAAGTGCTTAATCAACGTCTGTGATTCATTAATCCATATTTTAGGGGCCGTGTCTCTGAAGTCGGGGTTGTCTTCAGAGGTGTAAGAAAGTGGAATCCACCACTTTGAGGTGTTATCCTTCCCCTCGCTGAGTAAGAATCTTTCCTATAAAAAATAAAATTATGTTCAATTTATAATATTATTGGATGGTTCAACTGAACAAAAAAGCGTAGTAGTGCAATCTATACAGATTTAAAATAAATTGGATGTCGCTAATTTATGTAAGACCTTTCAATGCCTAGGTCCCAGATAAGCCAATGAAATTGATTATCTGTTCAAGAAACAAAATCGAAATTCGAAGATGATCAGTTTCACCTGTAGCAAGATAAAATTGACCTTACTTCACGCACAGAGACACGCCCACAACACACTTCTATCAATTTATCTATTCAGTGATTCAACCGCTAGTCCAGCCAGGTCAAGGTACCAGCAGCACCTCTAGAGGCAGATGCATAGCCATCTTGTTAGAATTTGATGTCTGTTTTCCATTAAAAAAACATTAGTACATACACTAACTATGCCACAGTATATCAATCAAATTTGACCGTCTGGGTCACATTCAGGCATCATGATATCAATTCCTTGGCTGACTAAGTCCTCCATCACGACACAAGCAACATTTTCCGCTTACTGTGATGATAGTAGAAGATTTTCAAATATTGTCAGATTATTCGTAGCCCGGGAATGGTTGTCTTTTTTTAAAATAAAATCATTGTGTGTATTTATTATAAATAAATATTTTTATAAATATTTCTAGAATATTCTATTTGACTTAATGCTGAATTGTGATGGAAATTTATCAAAAGGGAAGAAGGTTATCACATTTTTACCAATTCATCAAAGATTATCTTTTCACGCTAGACATTTTGACGGCCTAGCCTTAGCCAGGTATTTCCCCACCTTCCTCTTCCTCTTCTCCTTCCCCTACTTAATAAAATAATAGCTTCAGCCTCACAACATTCCCCAATTGGGGGTGCCATAGTCTCACTGGCTCCAGACGGTTGGGAGCAGTTGGGACTCTTGTGGGGTATTCATGTAAAAAAAAAAAACACACATGGAAGCTACACTATACGACAACGATTGAATACGTGCAAGGTTGAAGGGGGGAGAGGGGCACAGAGCGGCGTGTGGGGGGCATAGTTTCACAGGAGAGGGGAAAGATAAATTACAAAAATCGCTCAGCTAGTGGTTCTAGGAATATAATCTAGGCCACGTCCATACTTACTATATATTATAATTCCCGTCTATGATGACTGTATGGGATTGTTTGGCGAGCAATTTCATGAGGTAGGCCACGTCTATTGATATTAATATTATATATTCGTTGTGTGTAACGGGCGTGAATCCTTTTCAAGGTTTCATTTGGCTGCTATTTTATTAGTGATAAAAACTTGAGCAAGTACATAAATTAATATCTACCTTGTAAGTAATTATATTTGGACAACGTCTAGACCTCCGAGCAGTGAAAGTGTAAAGCATAACGTAGAAACTTTAAAAAAAACTTATTATGAAGATTGATATAAAATGTGAAATACTTGCCTAACACGAGATTTATTAACAAATTAACTTTTAGTGGCCCGAAGTTACTCATTGGATATGCAAAATTTGTATCCGTTGAACACAGGCGTATCCGATCGGCAATGTCAAAAAATTATTTCTCTGAATATATGTAGCTATTCTAGGGAAACTACTAACGATGGATACATACATTAAAAAAATATATAATAATACTAAAATTGACTCAGGCGGGCCGCGCGTCAATTATCTTTCGGCACAATATGGAAGTATTAGATCATGGGAGCTCTGCGTTCTAAAGGTTAACGGTGGAAAGTAATGATCTAAAAAGCAGCTACTTGGAAGTTTCATATAACTGAGATGGCTCTGCTGGGTAGAAGACGACCACCGAAGAGGCAATACATCTATTTAAAAAAACCCTGCAGGAAAGAGTGCTGGGAGGCTTAAACCAATGGATGGTTGGTATGGAGGCAAAAAGCGGGATACTGGAATAATTGAAAGCTTTTCCTCCAGGTAGTCAGGATTCTTCAAGGGTCGTAGTGTTGATGATTTATTAATTTACTCAATTTGTACAAATATTTGTAACATTATAGATTTTTATCTATTCCTTTTTAATGTGCCGTTTATGCAGTGTATATGCAATGCCAAAAACCCTGTAAATGCATTATAGGACATAAAAAACAGATCGATTTATTGATCCACCATATTTAGGAAGTACGTAGCTCTCTCCCCTTTTAAAATAAGTTTGTGCGGCTAGATCGACTGTACAGGAGATCCGTATCCGTAAAGAGTGAAAATTGGTCATACCAAAAATATAGCCAAGGGTTATCGTTTCCAGAGTCGCAAAGCTAAAAATCTTTAAAAATTTTGTGAACCCTTTCAATGCACAAATTGTAAGTTAGTTTGTGTGGGGCCCGAATAATAGATTCGACTCCAATACACTTAACACTAGCGTGTTTTATAATAACCTCAGTGTTTGCATGTTATGAAAAGAATATGGATTTCGAATTATGAAGCCTAGAAGCTTGTATATATGTGTGTGTTTGAGCAAATGTTCTATTTACCTGAGTCACAACAGCCGAACCAGTTTCATAATCCCTCATCAAGTTGATCAAGGGATAACCAGCCTGCTGTGTCCAGCTGTCCATTATCCTTTTGATGTCAATAGGGTGGCTCACATTGACCTGGGGCAGCCTATCCATGATGCACGTCCATAAATCATCTTGATCCGCATTTTTGTATGAATATTCTTTAAGGTAAGCAATGATGGCCTCCTCCATCACGGTACTGCCAAAGGAGTATGACATCATTCGCACAATGGCTGCACCTGGAAACAATTACACATATATGTATTCACTACCGCTTTTTATGATTCACTAGCGCAGACCGGTGAAAACTCACGGGATATTATGATTGTAGGATTTGTGAAGCTAAAAGTTTTAACGTTTGAGGCTGAAATTTTTAAAATTCAAATTAAATTACATTGAAATTAAAAAATAAATACAATTTTTAATTTCAATAAATATATTTGTTTTTTTTTTTTAAATGAATATTAGAAAAATGTGTTTAAAATTATTATTATTTTTAATTAAATTTTAAATAAAAAATATTGCCACAGTCGAGAATCTAACCCAAATCAACTGCTTGGAAGGCAACTATGCTAACCATTTTAAGAACTGCAGCATGAATTCATTACACGAGTATGTAATGAAAATAAGAATTATGTAGACACTAGAGACTTAACTTTTTTTTTAACAAATTAAAGGCAGGACATCTAAAATAATAATAAATGGTGTCTTTGTCTTACTTTTTCGCTAAATTGATTTTGAAATTCAATTTTGAAATAACTTGAACTTTATAAACCTCATTGTAATATATTTTTTAATCACTGAACATAATATTAACAACTGTCAAAATGAAACATGAAACTGAAAATTCTTTTTTGGTCTTTTCATTTTTATATTTCATTTTGAGAGTTGTTAATATATCTTCAATGTTTAAAATTATTATATTTAAATGTTCAAAGTGATATTGCTGTTTGAAAACAATTCATTTAAAAATAATATATAGTATATTTGCGCACGTTCCAGAGTGGAAGATACTTTCAGTATCGCCCTGGTGAAAGACCACCATTCAGAATTGAAACGTTGCTTGAAATGGCTTTTGGCCATGTTTGGTGACCAGATCTGAATAGCCAGGTATTTACCCTTACCCAACATTCCCCAATTGGAAATGCCATAGTCTCGCTGGCTCCAGACGGTTGGGAGCAGTTTGGGACTCTTGTGCGGTATTCATATAAAAAAAAAAGTTCATAGTTTATCACTACCGAGGACGCAACTGTTTAGTTTCTAGATATGTCTTTTGAAGATAATAAGGAGATTTTACCAGGAGTTTACCATGTTATGGATTGGTAAATGACTGGGCAGTGACTGACGGTTATAGTGAATGGGCAAAGGTTGATAGGTTTGCTGTCGGGTCACAATCCCGAGTCCAGTCCGGGTTTGCATAATGAATGCCACCCTTAAGAATTAACATTTGAATGATAAATTAATAATTTATATGCATATTTGAATACAGCAACATTTTGCCCATTCCATTGGCTTCTTGATTTTAAATTTATTATAATAATTTAAATATTCTCCTCTTTCAGAGATGTTTGTGAAAATCTGGCTATGAAAGTAACATTGTTTATCCAGCGTTCATTATTTTAGTTTAATCTTTTGGATGATGATTGAGTACCAAATATATATAGCTAAATGATGACATACCTTTGTTGTATGAAATGTCATCAAAAATTTCATAGGACGGTCTAATAACACTTTTGGAGATTGCGGATGAATATTCCAGGGCATCAATTCTAAATGCCTGCTGTACAACCTCAAATTGAAACTTGTCTTGAATATTCCAAGATGGGAAAATCTGAAATGCCAAGAAAATGTATGTAAGTACATACATAGGTACACAATAGAGAAAATTTGATTTGAGGTGAACAGAAAGCTTTCATACACTGTATGCAATTCTTGTAAGATGGATCAGTAATGATTTTCGATCAGGAGTCGCGTGAATGTCCTTTCATTTAGAGTTTGGTTCTCGATAGATTCATAATGATGTAAAACCAGTTACATATCAATAGGGCAAAATGAAACAACAATCACTAGGAAAATCTTACGCTAAATGAAAAACTAGGTTCCTGAAAAATCAAAGAATAGATTGTTAAAATAACATAGAGTAAATAAGTTGTTTGCAATGATTAGAGACAAGTGGAAATGTAACTTAAAGAAGAAGAGTATAAGTACTATGTACCCTAACCCTTTTGACCTCTGTCTTATTTCAGTAAGAAACTGACATTTTTAAGAATAATGGTTTACAAGAGGATTACATATTTGGATGACAAAATGTAAATATTACCAATAACGATACATAATAAGAAATAATTTGTTTACACTACTCTTTAATATATAAATATCAATATGTTTAGCAAGCGAAGCTTCCCTCATCAATATGATAATTAAAGACAATTTAAAAACATAAACAAAAATTAACATTAAGTGATGAAAGGAGGTAGGTAAGTAATTAATTAAAAATGAAAAAATAATTAAATTTTTTTTTTAATAAAATATTAAATAATATATTTATAATAGAAATTTAAAAATGAAATTATTTTTATTATTAATAATATAAATAAAATCAGGAAAATAACAAGGCACAAAAAATAAAATAATAATAGTTGTTAATATTAATTTCTCCAATAAATGTATAATTATTTTATTAATAAAATGAGTAAGAAATACTTTGTTTCGAAGCTTCGCTTCCGAAACATGTTGATATTTACATATTAAACAGTGGTGTAAACAAAGGATTTCTTATTAATGACATTAATAATGACACCACAGAATAGCTATACATTTATTGAAGTAAATATTATCGCCTTTTTTTGTTAAACACTGTTTCTATTGTATTTGTATGGGAATAAGATTGGAGCTGTAAGGCCATTAGCATTCTACTGCCTCTCTGTGTCTAAGAGGTTTAATATGTTGAGTTCTCACCTCATCGATGGCTTGATAGGCATAATAGGTGGCAAAACCTTCCTTAAGCCAGAGGTTGTCCCACCACTTGGGGGTCACCAGGTTGCCGAACCACTGGTGGGCGATCTCGTGGGCCAGGATGAGGGCGGTGTCTTGCTTCTTACCCTCAGTGGTGGAGTTATCCACAAAGGCCACATTCTCTCTGAAAATTAAAACAAACGGTAAATATTGAGAATCGTCAACCATTCAGAAGTAGGTTGTGATCATTGAAAGTTCAACATTGGCAACGATGACTTCATCCATGGAAAGAATGAGTTTACAGAGACAAGCCTACAATACACTTTTATCTATTTATCTCTTCAGTAATTTTAGCCATACTTTCTTTATTGTTCTGTAAGTTTCAATATTATTTTACCTGAAAACAAGGATTCCCCAGTTCTCCATAGCCTGGAAATGCTGTTCTGGAACAGCCACAATGTCCAATTTGGGCAGAGGGTACTTGATCTGGAAAAAGCCTTCCATCTTGGCCATGATATCGGCAGACAGCTTCATCACGTAGGTCATGAGGGGGATGTCCGCGTGCTTGGAGTAGCTGGTGAAGGACACGTTGGTGTGTGGCTGCATGGTGTTCAGCGGTCGGTACTGCGAGACCATGAAGGCCGTCAGGTACGTGGACATGAGTGGCGTCTCGTTGTAGTGATCCAGTTCATAGTCCACCACGGTCTTCTTTCTGCAAGGATAAAACTAATGTTACTGTGGCAAAATTAAATGGTTCCATCACAAAACAGAGCAGCGACAAAAAAGAACATTGAAGAAAAGTGCCTACCTGACCAATTTTTCATGTCTGTTTTGTCAATGTTCTGTTTTATTCGGTTACCAAATTACATAAGTCATTGCAGAAGCACAGATAATCCGCATGCAGTGATCGATGCATTGAGTCAAATGCCTTAAAACATATCCCTACTATATATAGTCAGGTACATATATATATATATATATATATTTTATTCAAGGAAACATACGGGTACACAATAACAATTAAAAATACATACATGAATAAACACCAAAAGAAGTTATATTTTATTATGTATCTGATACACTTACAGAACATTTTAATTATTATAATACATACCTACATAATATATTTATTTATTTATACAGTTCAACATTTGAATACTTAAAAATAATACATGATGTACATAATAATATTCATTAACAAAATGCTAAACATAATATTATAAAGAACTAAGTACAATAGGAAAACATCAAATGAAGTCAAATTCAATAGATAATGAATGAAATGCATTTGCTGCTTTTTTGCAACTACTAACAACACCAAGAAATATTTAAAAGGACATTAGACTTATGAGGGTCGAGAATTCATCTCTCCCAGTTGACACATTTAGGATGTGACCGTGTATGGAAAACGGCAAATAAGAAAGTGATGACCTTGCGAAACATCACTGAGAAAAAGCCTTTTGGTTGCTTGTGCCTACTTATTGTTTGTAGCGAACAAGGGACAACATTTTTTGACTTTGAATATGTATTCAAAAGGTTCCTACAGTTGTACGAAAAGTTTTTCAGGTGTTCTTTTTATTAATTATAAATTAAGTTTTTTGCAATTTCAATGGATTTTTCTTTTGTGAAGTCGAACAACTAGTTTGATAGATGCTGTATGCAAGCGATGCATCTGTTTGAGTACTGTGATCGTATCAACTCTGGCTGCGATACATATGAGATTATTCATTTTCTTGGAAATAGACTTTCCACTGAAGCAAAGGTGTTCTTCCAAACAGTGGAGAATGACAGCATGCTTGGCACAATGTCAACTGGCAGCGACGGGACGTGGATATAAACTTTCGAGATAACTCTTCAGAAAAACATTGAGGTAAATATAAAACACAAAAAACCAACCTGCCCCTTCGACCTTTTGAGCCGCGCAACACAAAATAATTTGGCTGCACTGACTCTTCTGGCTTCGAGAGAATGTTGACCACAGCCCTATGCGAAACAAGAATTAGAAGAAAAGTAATTGCAACTAGGAAAAAAATATCATCTAGGCACATCAGAGGATTCCTAACTTCTATAATGTGTACCTCTTGGCAGCCCATTTCGCTAAACTGTACTCCTTATACTGCCGTGGTAAGTAAAAACACAGTAATTAAAAAAAATGGGCAAAAATGACCTAAGTATGGGAAGTTAATAAGTTCCTATCGAATTTCTTATGTTTTACATAAGACATAATTTAATATTACTCGTTTTTAGTTTAAAGAAAAGAAGATATTGTTTTTTTGATGTTATCACAATTTAATCGCTGTTGGTAAGTAGAAACGCAGTATCTCCATTTGTGTAAGTAAAAATACAGTTCCTATGTTGAAGATACTGCATTTATATTTACATTTGCGAACATGATATGTATTTATTTAACACGTTAAATTATATTCTCCAGCCGCACTGTCTTTCACTCTACGGCGTCGTCTCCATCTCAAATTTTTGACGTTTGAGTGGAGTTTGTTTGTTGCATTTTTCGTGTTTCTATTGTTCTAAAGCCTGTTTAATACGTAAAATATAGATGCAAAGGAGTAAATATCGTTTTAATAAATTTTTTCAATAAATCAAATTTTATAACTTTATTATTAAGTTCTGCAGGTATTTTAGTTTTTTTATTATTGTGACAGCTGTTTCGGCGTTCAAAGCCATTTTAAAACGTTGTCAAATTCATTTCGACGAAGTTTGAAAATGACCTTGAACGCCGAAACAGCTGTCACAATTAGAAAATACTAACATAATTGCAGAATTTAATAATAACATTACCAATTTTGATCTAAATTTAAAGATCTGAAATTATATTAATAACTATTATTATTTAGTTTGAAAGTTTAGATATTAAAAAGTTCTGCTCGGTAGTAATTATTTATTATTAAATTATATATATATAGTTATTTTTGTCCAAAGAAGTGATGCTAGCAGTCCACAATGGAGTTCTGATTTCAACCCTGATGTATGGCAGTGAGGCATTGAACTGGCAAAGGAAGGATGAAAGTTGACTGAATGCTGTAGAAATGAGATCGCCGAGGTGAGTGTATTGTAAAACCATGTATGATTGTGTGAAAAATGTTAAGATTCTCAATAATTCTTAATCTTACTTATTACACTGATGTGAGTGTAATTAGTAAGATTAAGAAAGGGACGCTTATATGGTTTGGGCATGTAGGGTGAATGAACGAAGAAAGGATTGTAAGAATATATGAAGCAAATGTGAATGAAAGAAGAAGCCAGGAACACCCGAAGAAGACATGGCACGATCAACTGAATCAAATATTTGAGTCGGGCCATGTCAGTAGTCAGAATAATAGAAAAAAATGTATGAGACGATGTATGAATATGAATGAAGAAAAAAGTGTATGCCAAGATTGATTTGTTTGGCGGTCCGTCCTCTCTGCCAACCCCTGCAGGAAAACGGCGTGGTTAGTTAATAAGTTATTATTTATAATTATTATTATTGTTAAATTATATATTGTTATTACAAGAAATTTAAAAAACTTTAAATTAAAATGAAGTTCTACAAATTAAACATGAACACTATTATAAAAAATAAAATTATGGAGTTCTATGAATTAAACACAATAACAACTAATAAGGTAAATAACTTATTTAACATATAAACACAGTAAAATATTATATATACTTCTTTTTTACTTACCACAATTACTGGATAAACATTCATCATCGGTAAATACAAACACAGTAAAAACAGAAAAACACACATTTTCAACTTATACTGCTATTTTTTACGAACTGTATTGTAATGATAATATAGAATAAGTGTCTACGAGTGTTTTGGTAAAAAATCAGTACATTAGGTCAATTGTAAAGACCCTTCATTCTGGAGAATGACTCCCATGATAATCACTGTGATTTTACTTACCACGGCAGTATATTACAAAATTGTTTGATATTGCACTTGTGCACTGTATGACCACCATTATTGAGTTTCTATCACATACCCTCTAGCAACCAAGCGCTCATCCCAGTTGGGAATCGCTGTTCTATGTAATACATACGTCTTCAAATAAAAATGATTCATATATAAAAGTCCTCCAATTTTGACCGAATGCTTTACAATTGCACTGATACACTTACCATTACATTACTTACCAATTCATATTTTTAAACAGTTTTTTTTTAGTATCTTGTAATAAATTTTTTGTTAAAATTTCATATAAGATCAATATATATAATTTTTAACGGTACCTACTTATACCGAAAACAGTGGCTCTGTTAAAATGATTTAATTAAAACTAATATGACACTAATCATCTTTAAATTCTACATCATTCAGTAAAATATGAAGATAATTTCCGTAAGATTAACAGGGATTCATTAAACGTAACTACAATATGGGGGCCAAGTCTGTATCTTTCGCGTTAGCTAACACAAGTTAAATCAGCCATGAACAACAAATATTAATAGTTTTATAAACGCAGCGTCGTCTCTTGCGTTTGTGTTACGGATTTGTCTCTTAACGTAAACGCAAACTTAAGTTGTTAATGCGATACGGACTATCAAAATGTGTTGTTTATGGTTGATTTAATTTGCATTATGTATTAAATGCAAAAAAAAAGACAACATTGTTAAAATTTACAATTTTGCACTTTTGAAACTGAACCTGCTACTTCCAGACATGAGGTAAAAGTATGCAAACATTCATTACAACAACAATTATCAAAATATTATCACCAATTTGAAATGGATGTTTGTTTTCACTTAGCACGACTACCCAACTAAGTATATTCTGATTAGTCATTTACGGCTGGTTTCCGAACGACATTCAAGTTACTAACTAGTTTCAAACTAAATGCTTTAATCAATTATTGCTAATGATTTTTGTTGAGGTGTTTCAAACTCCATCGCATTTGATAAACAATTGACAATCGAAGTGATTTTAATTTATGATATTTGGACAGCTACCGTTTGCTGATTCTCAGCTTCTTATAGATTTAAATTATGAACAGCTGATAATCAAAACAACATGACCGTTGTGCTTGACAGCGGATCACAATTTTATCATAAGCCGATACAGACCGAATATCTGCGTTTAACGGAGACTAGTCAAATGCCAAAAAATTGAAATGGCGCCGATCGTCAATTGGTCATTAAATGCCATGGAGTTTGAAACACTCCAAACTTAGTTGGTAAAAAGGTTGCCATTGTTGTAACCAAAGAGTTGCTATTCTTCGGTTGTGTAAAAAGCCACTATCACTATACTAGGTAAGTTTGACACACGGGTACAAATTATCGACATAGAGGGTTTTAACTCACAGTGATTCGGTATAGTTGATCCTCATGTTGGAGAGACTGGTGAAGGAGGACGGACGGCCGATTCTGAAGGTGAAGCGCGCCTTGAATTCTGGCTCGTCGAAACATGGATACACACTCCGTGCATCCGAGGGTGAAAACAGAGTGTTAACCATGAAGCTAGAAATTACATGTAAACTATTGTTTAGTATTTAATATTTATTAATATGTATGTAGGTACATACTGCTTGTACTTGCAAAGTAATGATATCAATAAACAAATAAACTAAGTGGATGTAGAAGTGGATAGACTACATGTAAGAAGATTGGGGTAGAACAGACTCAGGTGAAAGCTAATAGTGAAGGATCGTATCTAGTGGAGAGTATTTGTGGAGAAGGCCGCATTAGCATGTAGCACCGTGATGTAACATTACTTAAATGATCGCTAGGTGATTTATTTTTTGATGCTAAATACATTTTTTTTTTAATTAGCACCTTATTTAACCTCAGGACTACCTTCAGGTGCACTGCAATGTGTTATGTGTAGAGCTAGAATTTAGAAGTTTTGAACGCATTTCAAGTAAGAATGTTGGTATTGTAGAAGTCTATCAATTATTTCAAATATATTTGTCAATACTATATTTATACTTTGAGATATTTATAAAATATTAATCGGGCTCTAGAGGAAAATAAAGTCATTTCTCAGTGTATGATCCCGCTGCAAAGAGATCTGTTAAAACCTCTCTTTCTGTTACATGAGTCATATATGAGCCTCGATGATGGCACGGTTGTACCGAACCCAGTTAGCACGTTGTTATAAATAAAGTGATATACATAGTATTTATGTAATTTAAATTTTAAATAACTTTACCTTATAGCCACCACCTCGGCCACATGCACTTTAATAAAACAAAACACAAGTGGAAGGGAAAAAAAAGAAGAAGAATGTGGATTATTTACCTCTTATTATTGTCAGCGAGGTAGAAAACTGTCCTATAAAGGCCACTTGGAGAGTTCTTGATCTTTCCAACATACTTGATGAATACTGTGTAGTCAGCTCCTACAGCAAGTTTTTCTTTTAGTTGGATGATGAATGTTTCTGATTTTTCGTCATGTTCAGTGTGGTTGATAGCCAATCCTTCGCCATTGGCTTCGGAAGACACCTTCAATGAACTCTTATCCAATCTCAAATGCTTTACGTTAAAGACAACGTTATTTGTTTCTTGAACGCACTTGAATTTGATGAACACTTCGCCAGCTGTAGTCCAGTTATTCTTGAAATAGGGAATAATCTGAATCCTGGAAAAAGACAAAATAAAGTGAGCATAAATACCGATAGTTTATCACTAAATAGTAGTATGTAGTAAAAGTACTACCAACACTGGCTGTATAGTATTGTTTTTATTTTGTAATATGTACATATAAGCAAAAATCTGTTTAGTAAATATAGAGGGAGTCGTATTTTCTTAAATTTGTTGTTATTATCAGGGGAATACTTAATCAATGCTTTGAGAGATCCAGGTTATGGGAATCTCTGACCAATGCTGATACAGTAGTCAATCTGTCATCACTATGCAATCGGAATAGGACAGCGATTGGATTGATTGGACCTACGCCAAAGACATTCAAAAGATTCAAAACCTTTAGCCTTTAAGTTCTGAAACTCCTAAATGCTTCTTTACTGCTGTTGAAACGATTGAAGCAGGATACAGTGCATCATTTGCAGTAGAAGCAAGTAGAGTAGTCGTTGTAGTTGATGTAAGTGTGGAGAGCTTGAAAGAAAACTGTAAACCCTTTCATACCGTGCGTATGTTTGAAAATACATAAATGTATGAATTTTCTCCTTCATATCTAGAGTGAATAAAAATGGACAGTTTTCGTTTTCCAATTGCTGGGATTACTAGCTATGTGCGCATTATTAAAATTTGATTTTATCTACTCGTTCAGGTGAAAGCGATGTTTATATTTTGAAAGGTGGACAGGTCAGTGACTGAGTTGGCAAAGCGTTGAGTTCCCAACCCAGCATCGCGAGTTCAATTTCTCAGCTGACTAAGTCCTCCATCACAACACAAGCAACATTTCCGCTTAGTGTGTTGATAGTAGATTTTCAAAGAGTGTTAGATTATTCGTAACCCGGGAATGTTTGTTGGCAATAACATCTTCATCTAACTTACGAGTATATAAAAAAATTTATAATCGAAAATTAAATTCATTATTTTCCATTTGCGTGTATGCAAATATTTTTTTCTATTTTTTTAGTAATCTGAAACGAAGTTTTATTTTAAAAACCTATGAGTATTAACAGTGAAGCGGAATTGTTGAATTTTTCCCCAACTTTAATTAAGGTCTGAAAGGGTTAATCTGAAAGGGTTAACTACAAAGACCTCCTTGATAAATCGGGAGACAAAAGCTACTTGCATAAACCTCAGCAGTGGGAAAAACTGCTCGGCACAATCGCGTCGCCAGTCTGCAACTCCCCAGAACTCCCGTGCAAACATTCCTTTCAGACTCTATCAGAAATATACTGATAGACTCCCACTATAAGTAAATCTTTTTTCCATTGGAATGATTAGTCTAGAAATTTCTATTTTGTTTCAATATTTAGCGTCATATTCACAAATTTATCTGTGCAGTCGGGAGTGTCGCAATGGTTTCCGGCGCAAAAAAGTTCATTTATCTCTTTTGTCATTTCTGCTGATTGCCGCCTGCGAAGTTCGTTGGTTCCCCTGATAGCCGCCAGCTGACGCCACACGGCAAATTTTGCAATAAAATTATTTGAAAAACATATAATAAAACCCCTAGCTTTAAATTTACATTTTCAAGTAGGTAACCTAGAATTGGTCTAAAACGTCACTGACAAAATCATTTTCACTATACCTTCTATTATATCCCGCAAAAACAAACACGCTATAATTTAGATCTTTAAAAAAAGTAAATAAAACTAGGTTATACAACTGAAAAGCCACGGAATTTGATAAAAAAATGTGATGCCGCCACGTTATACACATTACACACGCCGCCAGAGTATATATATATATATTTTTAATTATTATTTATTTTTATTGAGATTTAAGAACCTCATCGTAATATTTAATCATTGAAGAAGATAATATTAACATAACCTAAATGAAAGATGAAACCGGATAAAAGGACAGAAACTAAAAATATTTCCTTAATATTAATATTATTTTAAATATATACTCGTATATAAATATATGGAATAAAGATTTTGAACCTACTTGTAAGCCTCTGGAATCAGATCCCTGGGCAGGCGATACGTATCAGGCACCACGGCGTCATTCGCCTGGATCATCTCCTGCTTGACCTCCTCGTCCGCGGTGTAGTTGTACGGTGAGGGCGTGGACGCGGGGCTGGCATCCACCAGCACCTGGCCGGTGGACATGGGGTCGCAGGAGATGTCGGCCGGCACGGGGTACTGACAGTCGCAGGCCACCTGCGAGAAGTACACGCCGACGAACACCAGCAACGCGATGACGGCCAGTACCAGGCTGGAGAGCGCCACCTTCAGCCAGAAGCACTTGCGCTTGGGCCGCTCCTTCACCCGGTATCCGTTCGTCATGTGGTAGCCGTTGTACCCTAGAAATTAAACAAAATGTTAGGTACCATTTAAAACACAAAAATATTTTAGCAACTATATAAATAAGTATGAAAATATAAAATAATTTGCAAGTATGAAATTTTTTTACAGAATAAAGTTGAAGATACAAAATGGTACATATAATATTAGTTATTGTATTTTATAAACTATTTGATTATTTTGTATTTTTCTCAGTCCTCACTAGGGGGTCCTGTGCTGAGGCAGACTAGTGTTATTTATTTTGATGTCATCTAACTAGGTGCGTCTTCTATGTCGTTTTTGGTCTGATTTTTAATGTTGTTTCATTGACCTCTTTCAACCAGACTTTTATTCTTGACTTGTACTCACTAAACTTTTCTATTTTCTATCTGGTGGAAGGGTGTTGTGAAATTGACCAAGGTAGTTGGTTGGAGCCACCACAGATACTCTGTGATATTTGGTTTACATTGAAATTGTTATTTTTGTTAACCATAAATGCACTGCCCGACTTATTGCAGAATTTGTGGTTTTTAATTTTGTTAATTTTTGTCAATTTTATTACAAAAAAATCCATAATTATAACATAATACATCATAAACACGATTTTGTAAATTCCTATTGATCTACTCTCCATAAGTTGAGCTCTAGTAGCTCGTGGTTATGGGAGGAGTATTTACACACTTAATGAAAAAACAATAAAAACAATCCAATATTTAAACAATATTAAAAACTTATTAAATAACTACAAAGGAAAATCGACAAAACAATTTTAGAATAATAATAAAAAAATAACCCAATAGTAAATATTGTTACACTTAAATAGTAAAGCAGCTCATCTCGACACAGGACTGCCATAGTGAGATGAGTGGCTATGCTTTGATTATGCCATTAAGTTTTTTGAATAAATAAATAAATTGGTTTTAGGCACCGTTGCAACAGACAAACAGTCTGACAAATAATAGTAGAAAAAAGATTTAGGGCGCTGCTGATGCTAAAATCGTTAAAAGATGGTTCAAAGGAAAATACTCTTTCTTTGAAATAGCACTACGGTCCAAGTGCATATTTTCGCCTTATGCATACACGGCGTTCAGAAATTAGTGGTACTTTTCCCTTATAATATTACGAGTTCGAAGATAATTCGAGGTTGCTTTTTTTATGTTTTGTCAGCGATGTAATATCATGTTCCTATAATCATACCGTAATCCAAACATTGGAGGAGAAAATCTGTTTTCATACTGTCTGAAGCACGAATAATTCGCGAACGGTGAACTCTGGCATCTTGAAATTTACACAGCATTTCTGTCCAAAATATCGAGGTGAATGCAACTTTGGAGCGAAAGAATATAGTTTTAACCGTCCAAAATTAAACGAGACATCATGTTTTACCATTGCTCAATAACAAATTAGAGGATCATGGGCACACATAATATGGAAAAATAAGAAAATTTTAAAGGATTTCACAAAAAGAATTTAGAAAATCTGACAAGCAATGGTAGTTACTTATGAGACTAGTAAATAAATAAAATTTGTAATCATACCAATAAATTAGACTGACGCATTTGTGGGGAGCATTTCGTAATATTTCCAAAACAAAAATTAATAAATTGTCCGAAATAAAATCTCTGGAGATTAATAACATACGTTCTTTCGACCCCAAAAATACGGGGAATTTCGCTAATAACTATTTTGCTTCAATGGGAGCCACACTTGCAAAAAAACAATTTTTTCTGTACTATTTTTCACATCTCTTTATACTTTTTTTCTAGATATATTATATTACCATACTATGTCAATACTAGCTTTTTCCCCTTTATTTTTTCTATAATAGCACTTAATATG
The DNA here is from genome assembly GCA_022606495.2 of Halesus radiatus. Taxonomy (NCBI): domain Eukaryota; kingdom Metazoa; phylum Arthropoda; class Insecta; order Trichoptera; family Limnephilidae; genus Halesus; species Halesus radiatus. The sequence continues at coordinate 90,746 of JAHDVE020002980.1, read as the reverse complement.
AATTAAACTTATCAATTTGACTATTCTAAAACGGAATTTGTTACCAGTTGGGCAGTCAAAGGTTTCTTACATTTTATTATTTAATAATGTGTGTGTTTCGAGTAAATAAATAAATATACATATATTTTAAATTTCATGTGCTTAAATAAAATTGGTTGGCATAAATCTGCCATCGCGAAAATTTGTTTGTTTATCCTTCGGACGAGTTTAGCGCGAGAAATGTGAGATTCCCAAAGGAAGTGCACTCGCTGTCTAATTTTAAATTGCACTCAAACGTTCTCACTGTGAACACTGTGAGCATATATACAATGCTAGTGAATCTATTTTAATTGAGGTGTAAATGAAATAATGTAACAAGACACTTGTAACTTATAACAAAGTCATTGTTGAGTGATGGTTTAGGTGACACCTTTTGTAAAATGCGTAAAATTTATGCTGCCGAAAACATCACACGAAAAATTCAAGAATTTTTTTTTTTTTAAGATTTCAAAATATCGATGTATTGTTGACAAATTTAATGATTATAACAAAGACGCCGTACTTTATCATGACTTCGTAAAATATATGATCTGTACGAGTGAAGTTCCAGAGTTGTTCAGGGCTACAGTCCGCAACGTAAAATCTACCTGGCAAGCAGTAGCGTGGAGTCCATGAAGGATGAAAAGCTGTACCTACCCTAAGAAGAAATTAAAGAAAAATTTAAAAAGCGACAATTTTCTAATCAAAATATATTTTTCAAGTGAATTTTGTAAGGAAACTTGTACTTCCGTTTATTCAGTTGGCCATAATAATCGGCGAAAAATTATAATAAATTGCCTATTTTCAAATATTTAATGCACAGTTTACACCCAAACTTGAAAAACTACGCACAGCCTACCTTTGGTCATAGAGCAGTGCACACCACTGCTCATGACTAGTCAGAAAAAACATTATTTTATGCAGTTCTTATCAGGTGGTAGGTAATTGAAGATGCCGTGTATTAATAAAATATAAAATAAATTAAATTCATGACAGAATTAGGTATAGGTGTAAAACAACAGCAAAAAATAAATAACAGCAAAAAATAAATAACAGCAAAATAACAAAAATGGTCAATTTATTACCGTTTACCATTGATTGCTGTGACCAACTGAATAAGTTCATGGAAAAAATTAATTTTGATGAGAAATTTGTAGCACTTTTCTATTATCTTTACATGGTACGTTTTTCTTAGGGTAGGCACAGCTTTTCAGCTTTCATGGACTGCACGCCACTAGTCGTGGGTGATTTTTATTGTTGTTATTGTTTTATATAATTCGGTAATTCAATTTATTTTATATGTTGTTTTAGAATATGATATATTGTCTTAATATATGTCAGCATCTTCAATTACCACCTGGATAATAATTTCATAATATAATATTTTATATAATTCGGTAATTCAATTTATTTTATATGTTGTCTTATAATATGATATATTGTCTTAATATATGTCAGCACCTTCAATTACCACCTCGATAATAATTTCATAATATAATATTTTATATAATTCGGTAATTCAATTTATTTTATATGTTGTCTTATAATATGATATATTGTCTTAATATATGTCAGCACCTTCAATTACCACCTCGATAATAATTTCATAATATAATATTTTATATAATTCGGTAATTCAATTTATTTTATATGTTGTCTTATAATATGAAATATTGTCTTAATATATGTCAGCATCTTCAATTACCACCTGGATAATAATTTCATAATATAATATTTTATATAATTCGGTAATTCAATTTATTTTATATGTTGTCTTATAATATGATATATTGTCTTAATATATGTCAGCACCTTCAATTACCACCTCGATAATAATTTCATAATATAATATTTTATATAATTCGGTAATTCAATTTATTTTATATGTTGTCTTATAATATGAAATATTGTCTTAATATATGTCAGCATCTTCAATTACCACCTGGATAATAATTTCATAATATAATATTATTTTATTTGTATAATTTTGTTAAAAATTTATTTAATTTTTATATCTTATCATATTAGAGGTAATATCCATCCAAATTAGATAATTGTTTTTTTTATACTACACAATACATGAACAAAATGATAAAAAATATAAACTGTCGATTTCCCTTAAATGAATAAAAAATACATGATTATGATTTGAAAGAATACAGGCAATATTACAATTTCTTAAAGGTATAAAAACTCTGTAAACAAAATAATGTTTAGCGTTATGGCAAAAATACTTCAAAATTGTGCATTAAAAATCACATATCCTCTTGAAAATAAAGTTTTTGACCACTAACAGTCGAGGGACAGAATGACGATAATTTCCCAGAATGTATTAATAATAATAAGAATGTAGTAATCGCTCATCTCAACAATCCAAATACGTTTAGAAAAAAATATGCAATAGGAAAAAAATACACACCGCTGACCCACATAAATAGGATCGAAATAGAAAATTCGCCAAACACTTGGCAGGTGAATGCACAGTATGCAATCATTATTAGCTACGAGAATAGTTCGATAGCCAGTACAGGGGACGGTTGTTTGGTTCGTCCTATTTAAATATATGTTTTAAATCAATATTTGTTTGAGGACTTATTTAAAATTCACTTTATTACTAGTGTCAGAAACATTGCATCCTTGGAATAGGAGGGAGACCCTGGGAGACCAGAAGAGACCACAGGACATCACCGTAAACCACCGGAGATCACCAATAACCACCGGAGACCGCCGGAGACTACAGGAGAACACAGCAGACTACAGGCGACCACCGAAGAATATATGAGACCACAGGAGACTACAGGTGACCACCGGAGAATATATGAGACCACAGGAAGCTACAGGCGCCCACCGGAGAATATATGAGACCACAGGAGACTAAAGGAGGGTACAGGAGACCATCGGAGACGATCGGAGACCATCGGAGACGATCGGAGACCATCGGAGATCACCGGAGATCACAGGAGACCACAAGAGATCCCAGGAGACCACAGGAGATCCCAGTAGACCACAGAAGACTACCAATGACCACAGGAGACTATAGTCCGGCAAGAGTTTAGGCGTTTCCAAGGGACAACGAGGACTCTCCAGGGATTGTGGGGCCGGTGATGAAGACGAAAAACGTATACCATATATTAAATACATGAATATTACATTTCGTATGGTATTGACCTACCTACAAATAAATCACCTGGCATTCAAATCGATCGAGTGATGTACAACTATCCACCGACAAGGGGCGTATCATGTGCACAAGGTTTAAAAGTAAGTGTTTTTTTTATAGATGCTTTCAATTATTTCGTGATTATTTAAGATAACAAGTTCGCAGGAATGTGTTTTTGAACACTGTTATACAGGATTCAAATAGCAATATCTAAAAACTGGTTATAAATAACGGCACGTGAAACAACCTGGTTGCAATAAATCAAGACGCAATGAAAGTGCTATGTTTTTTCACTGCGATCATTTATTTAAAACAAATAAAAGCGCAAGTATGTGGGGCACAAAGTGATATACAGTTAACTAGATTGACCTTGCAGATACGATTAAGGTAAGGACACACTGAGCCACGTACGCAACGGTTCCACGGTAAATGAACACACGAATGAATCAGCAAATTTTTATAAGTATAGTCATTAAAAGTACGAAAAAAGAACTGTCCCGAAAACCCAATCTCACCGAACCTATTTAATAAAAAAATAAAATGCAATTAATTTTAAAACATATTTTTATAATAATTAGGTTAGGTTAGATGAGGTTTTCGGGCAAGTTTTTTTTCCAACTTTTAATTACTTTAAACCCTAATAAAAATGTATACTTTGGCAAATTTTGTTGTTCACATTATATATGAATACATTTACTCACGGTGTAATGTGAATACTCTCTTCTGTGTCATGCCGTTCCGGTAGATGTGAATATGCCTGTATTCGGTCACTGCACGCAACGTACGCAACGACACCTGGACAACTTACAACCCATAGATTTTCTATGAAAGTAGATGTTTTAGGAACATATTTGTCACACACAAAGCAATCCCACGCTCCCGACGCATCGCCGATCCGGACTGTCCAGATTGGCGCGGTACTTGTGACTGGTAAAGGGGATGGCTGTCACGTCCGTGACGCCTTCCAACGCGTGCGACCAGTGCGTTTTTACATCTTACGTACATAATGTATCAGTTGATTTAACATTTCGTGATTTGACAGTTGATTTAACATTTTGTTCGTGCAAAAGGATAATCTTAGTTCAGAATCACCAGACAAGACTAAGCTGAATAGTATTCGTGCGTTTTCTAAGAAGGGTAAAATATAACCTAAAAAAATAAACGTCAAATCAACAAAATCCTTACCTAATTTGCGTTGCATACGTAGGGTGAGTGTGCACGCGGCTTGAGAACTTAGCATCGTATACGTCGCGTACGTGGGCCCAGTGTGTCCTTCCTTACCTTTACTGATCCATATCGAACATGATGACGTCACATGATTAGGTTATGTTTAGCATGGAAAGTAATTTATTCGTGTCAGTTTTAGGCATTCCGAATTTCATTATTATTTGGATCCCAAAAGTCTCAACTGTCCGGAGACTGTGACGGTGGGACTATGGCACCCCCAATTGGGGCATGTTGTGTGACTGAACATAGTAGGCGAGGTAAGGAAATAGGGAGGAGGAAGGTTGGGAAGTACAGATCTGGTCATCAAACACGGCTAAAACCATTTCAAGCAACGTTTCGATTCTGAATTTTGAGAGTATCGTTTGAAATACCTTGAAAATATGTTATTGTCTGCATGATTCGTAAGTATACAATATAATTTGTTAATTGTTTTTGTGTTTAATTCGTACAACTCCATTTAATTTTTTATAATTTTTAATGGTAATCAAATTTAATAATGTTATTATTAAGTTCTGCGAGTATTTCAGTTTTTATTATTGTGCCAGACAAGTTTGAAAATGGCCTTGAACGCCGAAACAGATCACAATAATTAAACTAAAATACTTGCAGAACTTAATAATTACATTATTAAAATTGATTTACATAAAAATTTAAAATATATTTAATTTGTTTTTGGAAAAAATGTATAAAACGCTCCCGAGATTACTTCGTAGAGACCGTCCAAATGACGCAAAACAACCATTCCCAGTTATGAAATAAATAATTAAGTTGTCAAAAGGGCTAAATAAAATGTATGAAATCATTTGTGACTATTAATAATATATTCGGACTTTTTCATTAGTGTGCAACTATTACTTGATATTTATATATGAAGTATTGACGATAATATTGAAAATGTTATTGATTGTCTCAGGAGTGCTTTAAACACGTCTTGTTACTAATTTCAATTTCTTTTTCTCAAGTTACTATAATTTTTTTTTTTGATAAAACAATTTTTGATTTAATAATTATTATATACTAGAAATATGATAGGTTATATTTTCTACATACACGAATTTAGCACATAAAACTTTTTTTATCACGATTAATAAAAAAAATTATTGTATTCAAGTTTAATTTACAGAACTCCATTTTACTTGAATGTTTTTAAAAATTTAACATTAATTATTATAATTTAGTTTAAGAAAAACTGTTTTTTAAACGAAACAATAATAGTTATTATTATATTTTAAAAGTTTAAAAAAAAAATTAATAATTATGTTCCACAGATTTAAGAGCTGTATATAATTTACAAAACAAGGCGTACCAGCGATAGCTCCGTCGTAATTTATTTCCCTTTCTCATAAACAACGCTGGCAACAGAAAGATGTTTTTTTTAAAATTAATCTAAATCAAATTTAATAATGTTGTCTTTAAGTTCTGCAAATATTTTAGTTTTTATTATTGTGAGGGCTGTTTCGGTGTTCAAGGCCATTTTAAAACTGTGGTTAATCCACATTGCGGCGACTTACTTTATGATTTTATTTACTCCCATCCAATTCTAATTTGGACGGTGTTTAAAATTATTTAATACCGGTAAAATCAATTTAGTTAGAAAAAATTAATAAATTATCTATTCTATGATGTACACCTTAATAATGTGTATTCCCCGCATTTAAATGACAATGTTTTCTTAATTGATTTATTGAAATGTGTTTTGGTAATGTGAACATACTGAGAAGTGGGGAATGAATAATTTCCCTTAGTTCATCAATTAATGTTTACATTAATGTTACATTCACATTACATTAGATTTCTAAAAAAAAATTAACGGAGATAAAAACAATTAAGAGAGGTTACAACGATTCTCTAAAGGTCTGAATTCTTTAAAAAATATCCTTATTCCTTAAATATTAACTAAACTATTATCAACAACGAATAGAACAACGGGAAGAGAATAGCTATTCCAAAAAAATACTTAGTTATTCTACCTATCTATTTCTAGATTTCAATAAAAGTGGAATAAATTTAGAAACGAGGTGATTCTGATTTTCGAATCTGAAGAATTTCAAATGATCAAGAGATCAAAGAATGCTACATAATAGTCTGTAATAAACTTCGTTAGCAGTGGCGTAGCGACCCCCTGGGTGTAATGGGCAACCACCCGGGCCCGGGCATTAAAGAGTTCCACTCCATGACATATATTACAAGCAATATCACTTATAATAATTTAAAACCATACATTTTTTAACGAATATTTATCACAACATTAGGAATAATAAAAATTGTTGAAAGATGTATGATACCTACTATTTTAAGTGTCGCTTCTCTTTTTAGGTGATTTTGTGTTTTAAAAAAATCTAATTTAAGCTCAGTTTAATTTACAACATGAGATATACAAGGTGGAACCAGACATACTCGACAAACTTTAACCAGTTATTCTTGAGCTTATTTTTGGTGAAAAATATTGACGGCATTTTGGTTTCCGATGAGTTTTTTTTTCCAATTCAAACAATTTTTTTACATGTTGTCACTTGACACTTAGTCGAGTAATCGCACAAACCCGACCCTAACTGTACAATACCTACTTATTTTTATGTTTTACAAATAAACACAGTTAAAGTCTATCGGGCACGTATACATTTTAGGAAACACTACCCAAATTAGGGCGAATATTATTAGGTGGGATTTTTTATAATTTAAAAAAAATATTCAAAAAATTATGTAATCACAATAACTAATTTTTTTAATTTTATTTTACGCCCATCTGACTTTATGTAACTCTGTATACAAATATGTTTAAAAAAATAATTATTTATTCAATTTGGATGAGTGTTTTAGATTAATAATTATTGTTTATAAAAATAATAATTGTTACCCTTTGCGCTATGCACAAAAATCTTGTCTTAAGTTTTTAAGAACTTTAGTTTATCAATTAATATTTATTTATTTATTCACGCCTAGAAGGCTTTTACACATTGATACATTTATCACATAGTTTTACAAGGGAGTACAATAATGTATACATAAAATAATAAATAAAGTGTAAAAGAAGTATGTAGGTACAATATAACAGTATGTAGTTACAGCGTAATTATCGCAATGAATGATAGTTTAACCTGTGGTTACATTATAACAGCAGGTTGTACAAAATATAAGAGTATAAGAAGTAGTTAAGTGCATAATATAATAACATAAGTATAAAAGAAGTGAGAAGGTAGATACTATGTAAGTAGCCGGTTTCAGCGCAATAGGTGGGTAATAAAGACAGTAGATTTATAATTAGTATGACGTTGTAAAACATGAACAGTTTATAATATACGTGTTTATAAAACAGAATACCTTTATTATGCCTGATTAGATGTTTTACAGAAACGTAACATAATAAATATAACAAAAAAAAGATGCACATGAAAAAAAAACTAAGTAGCAGTAGCTTTATAATTACTATGACGTTAAAAACATGAACAATTTATAATATACGTGTTTATAAAACAGCAAACCTATATTATTCCTGGTTGGGAATTTTACAGAAACATAACATAATAAAAATAACAATAAAGAACGATACACATGAAAAAAAAACAACTTAATAAATTTAATAAAAAACATTCAAATATATATAATCTGTCCTTAATACATATTGCATATATATTAAGGATAGATTTTTTTTATATGAATACAGCACAAGAGTCCCAACTGCTTCCAACCGTCTGGAGCCAATGAGACTATGGCATCCCCAGTTGGGATGTCTTTTTACTTTCATAATGCACTTTACTTATTTCCAATTTTTATGCAATTTTCATGTAATTTTCGAGGTTGGCTGTAAGAAATAATCATTCATATAATCTGAAATCTATGTTAACCTGATTTAATTTTTATAAATTTACATTATATGCAATTTAAAATTAATTTTGATAGGTACCTACCCAAAACTATTACCCATTTAACTTGCAGATATTGTTTTGTTTGAAAGGTTAAAACCTAGTGCAAATAATAAATAGAGATGCTCCAACACGCAAGTGGAAGAAACCTTAATAAGTGGGGCGGGGGGCGATCTAGGTGTACCACTAATTTAAGTTAAGCATCATCTAAGTAAAACGGATCGCCTTATTTTCAAAACCTGAATATTTTTTTGAGTGTTTAGTTTGGCCCTTTTTATAGACGATAGCGAACTAAGCTGGTACCAAATTGGGTGTCACGTGACGTTATTCTGACGTCAGTGGGTTAAAGGCTCGCAATGACCCAAGCAAACAGCAGCGTCATCAATATGTAATTGCGGGTAGCAAACCGCATACGCCAGAAATAATTAATTGGGTGTCAATCTTTCACAATCCCTCGATTTAAAAAAAAAAAACTAATGAATATTTTTTGGTTTGTAAAGTTCCCTGAGAATAGGATGGACTTGTGTAACTACGTTACGCCACTGGTATTTAATATAAAAAATCTGCCATAAAGGTACCTATATCTTTTGTAATATATTTTATTGCACAATATACTAATATATATTTTAATTATTCAAGTGTTTCGTCGAACGCCAACCTTTCCCGTGAAAAGTTAATGTTATAAGCTAAAAATAAACTATGAGAATTCGTGCGTCGCGTCGCGTCGGTGCGGCCATTGCGGATTGTGTGTCTCAGGGCTGGTAAATTACTGACTTGTCTCGCATTCGTCCTTCAGACAACCTACAGCGGACTCCCGACCCTGTGTATAATAGCGGTGATGAAAAAACTTCAGAGGGCACGAAGGTGATAACAAACATAACCTACCTACATTTTTAACAGGGTTTAAAAAAAAGTCACCCAATAAATATTTATTCTGCTCGGTGCGTGCCCCCCCCCCCCTCATTTTACGCGTATTTCACAATTTTCAAATACACATTTCCAATGGAAAAATAAATTTTACTGAAAATGTCTAAGTAAATTAATTAGTTTCAATTATTATTTTTATAAACAATAATTATTAATCTAAAACACTCATCCAAATTGAAAAAACCTTAATTGTTTATAAAAATAATAATTGTTACCCTTTGCACTATGCACAAAAATCTTGTCTTAAGTTTTAAAGAACTTTAGTTTATCAATTAATAATTAGTTTCAATTTATTTTTAATCATTGAAGATAATATTAACAACTCCCAAATCGAAACACGAAACCGAAAAGATACAAAAAGAAAAAAAGATATCGGTAGTAGCTGGGATTCGAACCCAGGACCTCATGGTCCATCAGGGACCTACCCTCTGTCAACTGAGTCACGGCTACCCAATCCATTTTATGATTTGTATCGCTATCATACTTCGATTTCTAAGAACGGTCATCTTCAATTAATTCCCATATATTTTTTGGCTGCTACCTTTTTATAAGTACAAGATTCTGCCTGAATTTATTTGTACTTGTTATTTATATTGGACATGACTTTTTCTATGATTAATTTATTTTTTTTGGAATAGCATATTGAAACTTATAAATCTCTTTGTAATATATTTTTAATCATTGAATAAATAAAAAATATATATCACAATGAGGTTTATAAGTTTCAATAAGTTATTTAAAAAAAAATTGCTTTATGGCACATCGTGTTTTTTTTGCATCATGTTTGCAAAAAATACGTTGTTATTTTAATCCAATATAAGTCATAGTTTTGTTGGATGTTGTAGTGGAATATGACTAGTGGCAGTTCGTGGTCTTTTTAACTGGGGATTCACTCAAGAGAAGATATTATATTACATCAAAATGTACTTACTGTTGTTGTCCTTCGGCGAATCGTCGACTACAGGTCTATTCACATCTACCGGCATCGCGCAGTGCAGACACGGAAAGTGGCAGGCACGGTACAGAAGAGAGTATTCACATTACACCGTGCGAGAATATATTCATAGATGATGTAAGGAACAAATTTTGCCGCGCCTGCCACTATACGTGTCTGCACTGCGCGGTGCCGGTAGATGTGAATCGAACTTACAGCGGCGGTCACATTATTACTGGCGACTTGAGAGAGTATATTCGGCATTTATCGAAACTTTTTAAACTTAGGAATATAATTTCTTATCTAAAAAAGAATTGATTTTTTAATATGTAAACAAAAGTACGCATTATAATCTGTTCGTTTTACTAGTAGACTTACAAATAGCATTAAAAGCAAAAACGGATAGAGAAATGTAAGAATAAGAAAATGAAAACTTACAATTTTTTATTACTAACTTAATAGAAAGTAAAATAATAATATTTAACTTACATCATTATCGTGCAAAGTTTAACCGGCCGACAATGTGACGAAATGGCCACCTCGGTGATAAACGTCAAACTTCCGACGTCACGTGTCTTCAAACATTCAACTAGTGCTGGGAACAAAGTTCGACATGGTTCGGCCTAGGTTATTTAATTTCACCGATTGTGTAGTTTTGGTTTTTTGTATGAAGTATTTGCTTGGGATTGTGGGGCCATATGTGCTGAATCTATTTAGCGCAACACCTATTAGAACATTGTGTTGCCCTTCCACCGTAGGTAATAATGTGCTTATATTAAAATGTGAGTTAGTCTCATTTTCCCATATTTTTAATAGAGGTTCATTGCACTCTTTAGAGAAAATCGCTACTGTATATGAACGCAGGCTAGAATGCGCATATTCATTACAATTTCTGTTGATCGTGTCCACAGTAAAACTCGCAAAATCTGTCAATTTTTATCATTCGAAAAATGCCATGTTACGAGAGAGAGATATGAATTTATGTAATTCATTATCAAACGGAAGAATGCACCGCGAGCCCAGCTATGTTTTTCGCTGCTGCGCCCCCCTCAGTTCTATAACCAAAGCTTGTGCACAAATTTAAGGTATACTAATTTTGGTAACCGTTGGCTACCCTCTGCTCTCCGGTATCTTAGCCTGTGGAGAACATCGTCTGGTCTGGAACAACAATTCACCATTGTCCGCCAAATACAAACAGGATTGCCATTCACACACTGCCGAAATTTCAATAAAAGTTACAAGCTATCCAATATGAATAAAAAGTATGTTGGCCTCCTTCTTCACGATTTTACCATATTCAATTTTGGGTTATACTCGTTCGTTATAATGCCATGTTATACCTTATCGACTGCTGTCTACCTAAAACCATCTATAAATACATCATGGGCTCGTATACCAATAAATTCCTCTCAATGCTCGCTAACGCTACGGTTTCCTAAGAAAGAAGTGCTGTTATCTAGCGGCCGTGATAAGTTGTGATGCGGCGAGCGTAATAAGACGGCCATCTGATGACCAGGGGACATTTTTTTGTCTCCGATGACGATTTTTTTTTTCACTTAAAAACATTAAAAAACCGTAGTAACTGGATAGTTAGAGTTGGGGTGGGGGTTGCGCGATTACTCCGCTAAGTGACCAATGACGAAATATTTTTTTTTTTTAACTTTCGAAATTTAAAAAAACTTAATAATAACCATTATCATTCATTTAAAAAAAACGTTTTTTTATAAAAAAAGTTATGCTAGGTAATTATTATTTTTATGCGTGACAGCTGTTTCGCCTTTCGAAGGCATTATTGTCCTATCAAGCTGTCATGCGTAATAATAATTACATCCTTCCATCCATCCATCCATCCATCCATCCATCCATCCATCCATCCATCCATCCATCCATCCATCCATCCATCCATCCATCCATCCATCCATCTATCTATCTATCTATCTATCTATCTATAACTACGAAGCGTCGAAATCGCACAAGTGCCCTTTTGCTTTTGGGGCGACGATTTAAGGTACGTACTTCTGAAGGGTGATACCAAATGACCCAACTAATATAACGACCGCTAGATTATAAATGACGTAGGTAATATTATACCCGTACCTATCGTGTATATATATATATATATATATTGGATTCGTCTACTAGAAAGAAAGGTCAAGTCGGTCAAGACCCACATTATTTTTAAAAGATACATTACAAAACACACAAAGAAAACAAATTAATTTCACCAATTTTGTTTCCAAGAAATGAATATTTGCCATGAAAATAATCGCAGATCTTTGACTCACTGAGAATGATAACTTAAATTTGAAAAATAAATCTATTTCTCTTTCCATAACAAATAATTCAATTTAAAAAACGATGTTATCTCCATTAAACATCGCAGGTACGGAATCATTTTTGTACTCAGCCATTCTACATTTTGTGTACAAGATGTACGTGAATGTGTATGTGTAAAATTCCTATGCGAGATAGAGACAAAGTTAACACTTCGATGTTAACAGCTGTGCAAGAACGCAATATGTATGCTAAGGTTTGAAGATTAGTGTTGCTCGGATAGTACACCAATGGCCGTTGTTTTCTGCTATCTTTTAGGTTTAAAAAAAAAAGTAAATATAAATCTATGTAAATAATTACACTACAAATAATGCGTTATTCAGTGAAAGTATCTCTGTTACTGCAGATTTCCATAGGAAAATACTTGACACACGAGTATTGGATTTTGTGGCGAGTTGTAAAATTTTTTTTTAAACTTAATAATAACATAATTAAATTTGATTTACACTAAATTTAAAAAAAAAAAACTTAAATGGCGTTCTACGAATTAAACACAAAAAAAATTAATATGTAACGTTTATTTCGATTTTCCAAATCAAACGTTTTCATTTCTGTGTGTTTTCTGTTTCATGGTTCATTATGATTTTTTAATATACACACGAGTACATTCTTCAATGATTAACTATTACAATGAGTTTTATGTGCTTCAATAAGTTTTTCAATTAAATTAAATATTCATTCTAGACTTATAGAAAAGTCAACAGATGTCCCATTTGAATCAAAATTGAATAGGTATATCCGAGACACTATTTAGGTTACAAAAATATTTGGATAGAACTTTGTAATCATACTAAAAGATAGCAGCTAAAAATGTGGAAAATAAATGAGGATAATACTGATAATTCTAATAAAATTAAGACATGAGATCGATAAAAAATACAACAAAATAGCTTAATAATTGGTAGAGACGCCAGTCCCGGTAAGACTAGAGGATCTGGGTTCGAGTCCCATTTGCAACCGTTTCCTTTATATTTTCTGCGTCTTTTTCTGTTTCATGTTTCATTAAGATTTGTTAATATTATCTTCTCCAACGATCAAGCAATTATTGATTGCAATTACAGTGGAAAAGAGATGAATGATTTCTCTATGAGGAAAGTCTTTAACTATTCTGAATTCTATTCCATATACTCGTATCCTGACCCTCCTTTATCAGTACATATACTTACACACGACTCTCTTTTGTAAGTTACGTGTATTTAGATTTCAATTACAGTGGTTATAAATTAATAAAAATGCCATATTTTAAGAACTTTATATTGATAACGTCCGGCGCCGTTCTTTGTGAGAATCCAACTAATTGCCTTCGGCTTTGTTCCGAGAGATCATGTTTAGATAAACTACCATTAGTTAGTACGAGACGCAGTTTGAAGCGGAAATGCACAAGGTGTTCACACAAAGCTAATTTACAAATGCACCAGGTTACTATATCTACTGTTGATATGTTATTATAGTCCAGTAATACATTCAAGAAACTTCGATTTTGTTGCACGTCAAAAACTGTGAGTATAGAAACAACGCACATTAGTCGAATAAAGTACGATTTTATTTTTTTTAAGGTGAAACTGTCTCGTCATTCAAATGTTTTGTTCAACTATTGTGGAGTTATTGACAAACGAGGATTATTGCATATATCCTCAACAATTATTAATATATCTGTATAAGTATAAGTATCAGTGAATGTGAGGTATGTTTTGAATATTCGCCTCTGTAGCTAATTACTTGGAATGGTACTAACACTATGTTATTCCTAGGGGCGTATATATTATATAATAACTAATTAGATATAATTTAAAAAAAAAAAAAAAATGATTATATTCGTATTGGGATTTCCAGTGCTGAGGATTTCATTTACAAAATATGAAATTAAATTATATTGAATTGATGTGATTGGCGAAAAACAAAATATTGTAAGGGGAGGTGTTTTAAGTGCAGTTGAGTGGTTTCGGTGTTAATCTGTATTCAGTGTTAATATATTTTCTATTTCAGATCTCTCTATGTAACGTATCCAGGAGAGTGGGATTTTGTTGTACAGTTTAGTACCATAGCATAATAAACTTTTTTGTTCAAATGTTGTGTTTGTGGTTCCTTGTTGAATGTGTTTTTAACTCTGAGATCTATTTCTTCTAATATGTGGGGGAGTTGTTATTTTTTTTTTTATATTTATGGATGTAAAGTAGTATTGTTTTATTGACATAATGTTAAGATTGTTGAAGATTTCGTCATTGCTAGTTCTTACAGGGACTTTAAATATAATTTTAATGATGGCTTTTTGTGTTCAACTAGTAAATTAGGAATATTATCATTAGCTCTGCCCCATCCGATATTACCATATTCTTATAGTGATTGCCAGAGCGCTTTATAGATTTTAATAAAATCTTTTGTACTGACGACATTCCCAATTATCTAAAAAAAATATTTTTTTAATTGTTATTTAAATGTATAATGTGGTCAGTCCACTACATAACCTATAATAAAACCAATTATAGGCAGTGATGGTTTACGCGACCGAATACTACGATCGAAGAGCAACGCGATATTACTATAGATACTGTGCTGAATGGATTCAGCACATATGGGCTCACGATCTCAAGCAAATACTTTATACAAAAACAAAAAAACAAAACACAATTCCCCTAACAGCGAAATTAAATAACCTAGGCCGAACCATGTTTAAGTTTTGCTCAGCGCTAACGAAGGAATGTTTAAAGACTCGTAACCTTGGAAGTTTGACAAATGTCACCGACATGGCCCTACCGGTTATGATGAAATATAATATCTTCCCGTGTATTTATGATTGCACCCCCAGTTAAAAATACCACGAACCGCCACTAATTATAGAATAACTATAGTTAGGTGCATCTCATAACTATCGTACAAGGTTTACCTTGCCTACTAATGTCTGTACTGATTAGCTGTAAAATATGAATCTATTGCTTACATTGTTTATCAAAATATATTATAAACACATATTCAGCCAAAAATGCTATTAAAGGCATTAGTCGTCTACCATTACCAGTTTAGCCCCAGGATTCAAGAAAAAAAAATTGAATACTATTTTCGTAATGGAACATGTGAAAAACATAGCGTTTTTTTTTATTGTTTGGTGGTTGAAAGGGAATATCAAAGCTGCAAAGCTCATAATGAAAATTTGAGTTGCGAACTGAAAATAGTTGCATTGATCAATGCCAAGCCTTTATCATTTAATTTGATAAATGACGTATATATATATATATATATATATATATATATATATCCTACAGTAGGAAATAATACTACAAATAGATATATTTTAGGAGTTTTTAATGACCAGTATTTCAGTATGCTGAGGAATGTTCAGTCGGATCGGGTTGTCAGGAAACCTACCCGACAGCAACTCGACGAACTTAAATATCTCTCAATCCGACCTTAAAACCCAACTGAAATACCGTCCCTAACCGTGAAAAGTAATAGGTATGGATCTGGCTGTTGGAAGATTTATTAGAAGGCTTTGTCAGTCATAAATATTCCGTTCCACTAGTCCCAATATGTAACGCGCTCTCATTGTCATTGCAAACACGCTTATTTAGAGAAAAAAAGGAGTTCTGTTCTGGCAACACTGGTTTCTATTTAGATTTACCATTTGCATGTTTTATTAATCTATCACCAGACACAATGCGAGCGAACACAAGTTGTTGGACAGCTGAAAATGTATCAAATCGGGGAGACTTTGTATTGTTTTTTTAGTTATTTTCATGCGTGCATGATTCCTGCCCCGTAATTCAATGTGATGTAGATTCAGATATACAGATTTAATGATATCTTACGCCATATTGAAAACGCCTTCAGAATAGCAGAGCCAATGGCAACAGTGCAGGTTCGTGCGATAAAGATTTTTCATGGATGAATGTGGAATCGAGCAACTTTTTAAAAGCAACGAATTATAAATAATTTTAATGTTATTTTTTTATGTTTTACTTGAAATTGTTAAAAAAATTTCATAATACGAAAGTCTTTATGCAGCAAGTTTATTTTTATTGACTTGTCTGTGGCCTAGGAATCGAAAGGTCTTATATAAATTGTCGACATCAGTTGTCTTGTAGTTCTAAGGATTCATTTTAAAAATATATATGGCGTCCCTGGCGCATTAAAAAAGTTTAAATAATATGCTGCTTTTTTTTCGTAGAAAGCAATTACTTTGTGGTTAGTTTGACATTTTTTTTAAATGGGACATCTGTTGAATTTGAAGTCTAGGATTAATATTATTTTTATTGGAATAACTTATTGAAGCTTATAATTTAATGATTTTTTAATGTGATTTTCGTAAGGAGACTACAAAGTGTGTGTTTGCAGACGTTTTAGACAATATTCGACTTTTTTGGACATGTAGAACAGATGAATGAAGAAAGGATGGGCAGTCGAGGTAGATAAGTGTTTGTCAAGCTTATAAACACCTAGGTTTATTGCCTTAAAAAAATTATTTAAAAAAAATCAAAGAGATTAATTAGGTTAGGTTAGATTAGGCATGCGGGATAGTTTTTTTCGTACTTTTAATAGATACATATCATTTTAAAAAAGTGTGTCGAATCATACGTGTGCTGAATTATTCGTTCACCCTTCCTGGCGTATCGGTTGCGCCTGAACGGGAGTGCTCCTGGATATAGTAGTTTAATCGGATCGTATCATATTACAGAATAGCATAATGCTTTATAGAATAGAAGAGACTAATATGAGTAGTAATTAGGTTCATTGGTCTAATAATATTATTGATTGCCCATTATATAACAAGTACTTGAGAACGGTCAAGTACGTAGTTCCGGCTATGCATGGATTGACATTGCTGTTAGGAATATCGTAGACAAACAGGAGGCTTCTAGTAATATCATACCTCTGTACACATAACAGCTGACATAATTCAAACCTGACATGATATGTCAGGTATTCTCTGACCTTTCCGATGACCTAGTGGCGCAAATGTAAAAAGGCAAACTTATTGTTAGTCCAATTATAAGGTCGCTGGTTCAATTCCCGCGAGATACTTAAAAAAATGATTCCTACTGCGAGTGCTCACGCTCTACGGCAATAAGGCCCGATATTAAAATGTTCCGGTAGAAGGTAGCCATTAGTTGGAGGGTGAATATTTCTTATCCGTAAGAATAGGTAACAGCAGTATTATAAACGCAATCGAGTCATAACTATCTAGTTACTACCACAAAATTAGAACATATAATTATTGACATGATTTACTAACGAATTGGTGTCAGGACGTATTTGACAGCTTGTTGCATCGTTTATTAATAACGCTTTTCTTACTTTTCAAACAAAATGTCGGAGCAATAATAGAAGCTTTCGCACACTGTTAATTATAGTGCATAATTCCATTATTCCCTAGCATGTAATAGTAATAACAAGTATATATAAAATTCAGTGATAATGTTTAGTAATGATCACATTTTTTTGTTTAATTAATTTGTGATGCTTCACAATTAATTCATTTAAAAATAATATATGGTATATTTGCGCACCTTCCAGAGTATCGCCCTGGTGAAAGACCACCATTCAGAATTGAAACGTTGCTTGAAATGGCTTTTAGCCGTGTTTGGTGACCAGATCTGAATAGCCAGGTATTTCCCCTTTTCCCCACCTTCCTCCCCCTTCTCCTTTCCCTCCCCAATATCTTCAGCCTCACAATATTCCCCAATTGGGAATTCCATAGTCTCATTGGCTCCAGACGGTTGGGAGCAGATTGGGACTCTTGTGCGGTATTCATAAAAAAAATATATATACTCATTCAAACCTTTGTGTTTCTTAAAGAAAAACAGACATTCCCGGGTTACGAATAACCTGACAAAATTTGAAAATCTCCTACTACCGTCACAGTGTGCGGATGATGTTGCTTATGTCGTGATGGGGGACTTAGCCAGCCGAGGAGTTGAACCCACGAAGCCTGTGTGGAACCTAGACGCGATGCCATAATTAATTAACCTATTTGTTATCTTTTTACGATGTTCAAGGTAGATAAAATTGGTCTAATAGTTGCAAAGTCGTCATTTCTCTTCAAACGGAATCCCATAAAAATCAGTTCTTCGTTCCAAGGGTTGAAATCTGTTATAAAACAATTTGATTTAATGATAGATTATTATTGAATTCAGCGAATTTTCCACTCAATTTAACAGTATATGAAGAATTTTTATTAGTTTCCATATTATTCCATAGAATGTTGTTTAATACTAACAAAAAAAGGCTTACGAGACAAAATTATTAAACAAAACATCCACCATTATAAGAAATATTGCTATCGGCCGCTTTAGTTGAAGGATTCACTGGAAATTCTTCCAAATAGAGTCATGTTAGGAGGCAGTTACCGATGTCGGCATGTTGTAATAGCTGATTAGGGTATCGGGGGTTTAATCTATCACCAACCATATAAGGAAACTATGATTTCAAGTTTAAGTCCACGTATCTCTGCTGTGTGCTCTGGGTAACTATGCCGTTGGTATCGATCAGCGCCCAGTAGAATAGCACCAGACATTTGGATGAGGTAACAATACCGACGCTTTTAGCATCCACAATGAAATCGGCACTACTAACTTATACAAATGGTGTGTTTGTTGACGTTTTAAAAAATTAACGTAAGTGGGGCAAGGCTGTTTTTAGTTCCCGAAATATTTTTAATGTATACATTTTTTTGGCCAGCTGCAAGTAAAGTGTGACCTCTGTAGAGTATAGTGGTAAGCTATTTGACTGCAACCCCGAGATCGCGGGTTCGAAAAACCGGCGGGTAAAATGAATTTTTCATATGGGAACAAGATTTCATAAAATAAATAAATGAGTAGTATATACACCTCTTTTTCATATATGTCATTGTTTTTATTATTTTTCTAGCTGATGTGTATCCGGCCTTGCTCGGAATTTTTTTTGATTTTCTTTTGGAATAATGTTACAAAGTAGTGAATTCTTGCTTGTAGTTTGGGTGCCATAATTGTTTTGACATCGAAAGTAATGCCTTGTGACGACTATTAGTATCTCTGAATGAAACAATTTGAAAAATTTATTTCATTTCTAACATTTAAATTTTCAAAACAAATCTAAATAATAAAGTTCTTATGTAGGTACCTACTTGTGTTTTCCATTTTGAAATATTCTACCCAAACAAACTTGAATATGTAATCTGTGGCTAACCAGAGTGATATATCTATGGGGTAACCTTAATACGACACGGTGGGTTAAATGTTTTTCATACTAATTTTAAAACGTTATAGCAACTCTTATACATATTGGATTTCATTCAAACACTCTCTAAACCTTTCCGGTACTAATGAGAACAAATTGTGCTGTTTTCAGGGAAACCAGTCTGGCAATTTTTGAGAAAATCGAGGACATTCAGACAGACAAACATTCACTTTTATGTATAGAAATTCGTGATACAAACTCAATATCTCAAATACTTTGCACCAGGTTTCAGAGTAGTAGATACTCTCAATATCGCCCTTGTGAAAGAACACCAATCAAAACCATTGCTTGAAATGGCTTTAACTGTGTTTTGTGAGCAGTTCTCGATAGCCTTACAAGGCACCCCAAATTGAGGATTCCCTAATCTTACTGGCTCCGGGCAATTGAGAGTATAGTGCGATAGTAATATAAAAATGCGAATTCCATGACAATTCAACACACGTATGAATCGTCACACTTTTTAAACTGATATGAAGACATTCAAAGTATGATAAAAATAAAATCGCCCGAAAACCTTATCTAACCTGATGTAATTAATTATTTTAAATAAAACGATTAATTAGGTTAGCTCAGATTAGATTTTCGGGTTAAATTTATAACGCCACCGTTCGAGAGAAATCCCGGAAAAGTAAAAATCACACGTTCATTTATTTAACTAGAAAGGTTACCTAAAAAAAAAATTACACGGTTTGACGGTCACCGTGATTGGGTGGTTACGATCCTTGGCTACGAATCCGGAGGTGGCAATTTCAAATCCCGGCGGGCGTATGTAAAATTAATTTTATTAAAATAGTTGTTTCATAATTTATTCATTTAAAATGATTTTCAGTATATTTGCGGCACTTTACAGAGTGGTAGATACTCTGTATCGCCCTGGTGAAAGACCACCATTCAAAATTGAAATATTGCGTAAAATGGCTTTAGCCATGTTTGGTGACCATATCTGAATAGCCAGGTACATCCCCACCTTCCTCCTACCCAGCTCCTTCACCTCCACAATACCTTCAGCCTCACAAAATACCCCGATTAAGGAGGCCATAGGCTCACTGGCTCCAGACGGTTGGGAGCAGTTGGCACTCTTGTGTGGTATCACATATAAAAATAAAAATAAAATACTCTTTGATTATTTCGTTCACTTAATTTCAGAAGGAATATTTTTTTAAATATATAATTTTATTCTTTTTCGTCGTCTGGGAGGTATTTATATAAATTGCCTCCCTCGTGGCCAATATAATGCTTGCTATATCGTATATACATGGTATTTACGTGTTATCACGTTGTTGTGTACAGTGTGTTTGTATTTGTTCCATTACTGTCGCTACATGGCGCTGCTCCCCAACTCAAACACGAGAAATCTTTCTCTATCGAGTTGGGTAGTTTTTGTTAAATAAATTTATACTTTTTCTGTAATTAGCTATTATGAAATATATGTACTATTAAATATTTTATATGTATTTGCATAAAATAATTTTATAAAAATGTGTTAGTTGATTATTAATTATATATAGTAGGAGACATTTATGAAATTTATATACATAGTTTTCGTACTGCTAGGGATCTTTCGGAGGGATCAACTTTCGGAGGGATTAACTGCCGGGGGGATCAACTGTCGGGGGACCAACTGTTGGGGGGCCAACTGTCGGGGGGTCAACTGTCGGGGTGCCAACTGTCGAGGATCAACTCTCATGGAACCGTGATTATCGTAATTTAAGTTGTTATTAATGTCAGCTCAACTCAATAGCATAAACTATGGAGTTCTTCAAGGTTTCACACTGGGGCCACTTTTATTCCAATTATATATAAATGATATATGTCAATTAAATCTAAATGGTGAAATATTATTTTACGCAGATGACAATGAAATATTTTACTTTGGCAAAAACCGGGAAATTTTATTAGAAAAATCTCAACTGGATCTCAATATATTAAACAATTGGCTAATTAAAAACATATTTACAATTAATGTTTAAAAAAAAACTGGTTACATGATCTTAAGTTCACCAAAAAGAAAAATGCCGATTCATAAACCATTACAAATAGAAGAAAGAAACATACGCATTTTAGATAATGAAAAATACCTGGGCCAATATATTGATAAACTCTTGTCCTTTAAAAAAACTAAAAAATAAAATTCATTCCACTAATTGGTGTATTTGGTAGAATAGCTCATCTTCTACCAGTACTCGTTAAGAGGGGCCTACACTTTAGTTTAATTCAGTCCCACCTAAATTACCCAATAGAAATATAAGAAAACACACACCTTACATACTTGAACGAATTTGCAAATAATACAGAATAAAGTTTTGAAAACACTTTTCAATTATAAATCAGACACCCCTACAAAAAATCAATACCAAGAAATGTTCTCGCTGATAATAAAAAAAAACTGTACGAATATAATATACGAGTATTAATCTACAAAATACAAAATGGACTTATACACACGAACACAGCATTTATAAAAAAAAACATCACAAGTACACGAACACTACACAAGACAACATAATATATTGTACATGAATACAGTAAATACTGAAAGTGGTAAAAGAAACATAGGCCATGAGGGTGTATACATACAATCTCCTCCCCGAGGGCCTGAAAACTGAGATTCAAGTGAGAATATTTGAAAAAAAAACTGTTCAATCTCAAAATTATTGAGCAAAATAACAATGTGTAATAGTAATAATGTGGAATGTAGGAATAATATGTAAGGTATATAAATAACGTAATGTAATATTAAGTAATGTGCCATATAGTATAAGTATTAAAATAGGTAAAAAATACTATGTATGTATGTAGTTAATTAATATAATCTGTAATTAATTAAGTTAAGAAAGTGAAATAATTATGTATTTATTTTATCTTAATAAATAATAAAAAAAATATATATTAACCGAAGATGTTACCTTTTTGATGTCGTATTTCTAGAATATGTTGGAATTGACAAAAAAACGAATTATTAATTGTTTTTGCGTTTAATTCGTAGAAGTCCATTTAATTTTTTTTAAATTTAATTTAAATCAATTAAATTTGATTTACAAAAATTTAAAAAAAAGAATATTTTTTGAAGTAATTCGTGATTGATGTACCTTTTTTTACGTTATTTTCTTTAGCCAGAGAGGTTTTAATTAATCACCGAAATTTATCTCGTTGCTAGGTTATGATGAAATTTAATCACTGTTGTTGTGGTGTGTTAAGATTCCATTAGACCTAAGAAGAAAAAAAGAGTATATAATATGACCCAGAACAATATGGGATTTTTCGGGCAGAGAAAATTAGAGACAAATTTTCTGATATGAAATTATTTCTTTATCCAACCGAGGGGAATATTTTCCCTTTATTATATTCTATTAAACTCCCACTGAGATATGCCATGTCACTGGCGCTATTAGAATTAGTCTTATTTGTGGGCTAGTTTACGAAATTATTGTAATGTGATACCGAGTAGTCATTCATATTAAGTCGAAAGGAATTCTTTAGATTATCAAATTTTATACGTATGTATTCCTGCGTAGATTTTGTAGATGAGGTTTTAATATGCGTGCGAATTATGTCGAGGTCTTCTGCGAATGTTTTTTTCGAAATATTACATAAAAAAAACCATACAAGAAAACATATGTTTTTATACACATACCTCTATAACAATCTTTTGAATGTACTATATATTTTTATAGGTTAGAGTAAAATATCATTATTTTGTTAATTGTTTGAATAAAAAAACAATATAAATATCATTTGATGTATTCGTAAAAAGCAAGGAATCCATTAATGTGTTTATCTCAATGTATCCTTTCTGAATATGAGGGCTGTAATGCTATTAGAAGAACAGACAAAATAAGATAAAATAACAGTTAAATACATAATTTTTTCAAAAGATTGGTATTCACTTTGTGACGTCATTATTAATAAATTAATTAAAAATTACTTTGTAATCACCCCTTTATTAATATATACATATCAACATGTTTCGAAAGCGAAGTTTTCCTCTCGGGAATACACAGAATACTAAAACAAGTTATGTGTATTCCTGATGAGGAAAGTTTCGCTTTCGAAACATGTTGATATTTATATATTAATAAATTGGTAATCACAAAGTGATTATTAATTCATTAATTAAATATATTATTATTATTACTGATGCATAAGGTAACTTGTTATAATAATATATTTTAAACTCGTTCAGTACACAATACACATAACCTAAAAAACCCGTCCCATTTATGTTGTGACTGACAGTGTATCGGACACATAGACAGCAACGCACCGTCCGGTGGTAATTAAAAAAAAATTAAACAAACCCTCCCTCCCCCTTTACTTTTTTAAATTTTTTTTTTTTTGGGAATTTTTTCCATCTTCGAGGGAAAGCAAAAACACTGTATATGCACACACAAATGTGAACGGTAATGACCCAATGTTTTGTATTTTTGCACAAATGTTTTCAAAAAACATTGGCAGGAGACGCGGCTTAACGGTTCGTTAGGGAGTATGATAGATATACGAGTATGTCGATAAATACTTAATCAACGATTGCCTTTTAGTATCTTCGATGATGCGTGTTTTTTTATTTTTTTTTTGTCAGTTATGTATACCAATTTGCTTTTAAATTTTTTTTTAATAAGTTTTCCAATACGAGTAAAAAAAAACAAACTAAAAGTCCCGATAAACTACTTTTTAGTAATTTGACTAAATAACGAGTGCTTGTCATTCGAAACGTCATAATAAATTAAATCTACAATTAAGGTCCATATAAAATTAAAATAATAAAACTGTTTTTACAAACTAAAATCTTTAAAAAATAAATATAATAATAAAAATAAATCTTACTCATAAAAATTTACTAACAAAAATAATATTCCGTAATTATCTAATACAAATATTTTCCTTCAGCTAGCCAAGCCTTCATTATCTGTTCTTATTTTAATACAAATTCGTTGTTTATTTTATTCATTATATTATAATTATTTAATCTAATTGTTTATGTTTGTGTATTTGTTGAATCAAGTAGATTCAGGGCAGCCTCTTCTGAATTATTTGTAGAGATTATTATTATTTTTTGTTTTTTTTATAAACATAGCCTGTGTTTAGATTAAGTTTGTTTATAACTAGCCATAGAATGTTTTTGTCGGAATCGTAAGTGTTATTAATCAGTTTGTATTATATTATACCCATATTGTATTAATATGACACTGTTTCATACACACGGACTTTCAGTAATATTTGAAAATCTGATTAACAAAAAAAAATCAAACACAATGTGAAAAATTGGATTAAAAGTAATGATTTAACCATTTACGGAACATATCTTAATACAAGTGTATATTCATGGGTACAATAAATTTAAAAAAATATATATACAAAATTTTGAATCAACACCGGCTAGCCTAGTGAGGCGGGTTATGTGAAACTTCAATTTATAAATACGCATTTCTGTTCTTTACATATTACCTACTGTTATTATATTATTTTCTATTTTCCTTTTTTTATATACCTACTTTATAAACCACTGTACACTTTATTATAGATGTGTTTTAATTATAGTTCAACTTAATTGCAATAAAGACATGTTACTATTATTATTGAAGGCTAATAGTTATTACCCGGCGTCGCCCGAGTTTTAATGCTATTTTTTTTGAAATCATTCATCTTATCAGCATATTGTATTACAGAACTAAGATTATGGAGTGTTAACTTAATTTTATGAAGTTCCATAGCTCATGGTGGAAATGGGGTTATCTTGATCCGGATTCAATGTATTGTCAAAGATATGCAAATTTTGTGATGTCACAGCTCGTCGTTCGAGAGTTTTGCTGCTTCATATTAAGAGGACTGGCTGCGCGGCCTGTTTCATAAAAAAACTTAATTTTGTATTTGAGGCCTTTTTAAAAAATAATTTTTTTTTTTCATCAAAAAGTATAGTAAATATATAGTACTTATTTATTTATTTTTGTTTTACATTATGAAATATAGGCGATTAGGGGAATAGATTTTTCGTGATTTTAGAGGCATCCTTAACAATTATTTGGGGGCTAACGGTGATTTAAAAATTTTTTATCCCGTCTGCTTTGGAAATATAATGAAACATAAAATAATATATATATTTTTTTAAATATTGAAATAAAGATTATGGTGTTTAAACTAAATTTAAAATAAACGACCAATTTGCCGTACATAATTTAAAACATCGACCCGAAAAAAAATTTTTTTTTAACGTTTTGTTTTTATACTTGTATCTATATAATCATATTTACATAGCAAATATGATAATTTAAAAAAAAAAACGATAAATCCGCAAATAATTTTCTAATTTGCATTTAAAATTTAAAAAAAAGTTAAAATTTTATGGCCCAAATACACTTCAAATTTAAAACAAAAATACTAAAATACTTCTCATCCGTGCTAGATATTTACTAAACCTCTAATAAAAAAATAATAAAAAAAACTATATCATTTAGGGATGGGTATTTTGAAAATTAAGTTATTTATGAAACAGGCAGCGCAGCCGTTCCTCTTAAGCGTAAACGAAACGGGATGGTGCAAATATAATTATTATAGAAAAAAAAAACTTTTAAAATGAAATGCTTTTAAATATTGAATTGTTTTTGTACATACGAGTACAGAACATGAAAAAGAATAGATTGTTACTGTAAGTATAAGGCTTAAGTCCTCCAATAAACGTATAAAAATACTATGGAATATGTAAGTGTCATAATGAATAAATACATCGTATTTTCATAAATTTCTTGAAGGACTTGAGCTTCAAACCTACAATAAAAATTTATTCCATTTTTCGTTCCGTGTGTACATCGGCCAACAATTTATATATAAAAGTGTCTTCAATTAATGTATAATAAAAATTTATTTCTTTTAATTTTATTTATAATGTAGCCACAAAATAATTACACATTTATTACTTTGTGGTGTCATTATTAATAAAATTACTAAGAATTACTTTGTGTACACCACTGTTAAATATATAAATATCAACGAGTTTCGGATTCGAAGCTACCCTCATCATGATATGCAGTACGCTAAAAAATAATGACAAGTATAGACAAATAATAAACATACAAAAATAATAATGTAAGAATAGACAAATTACAAGAATAAATAAAAAAATATTCGAAGTGATGAAAGCACGTAATTAATTAATTAAAAATGTTAAAATATTTTATGTTAGAAATTTTAGAAAATTAAAATATGTAATTATTTTTAGTAAATATATTTTAAAAAATCAAGAAAATAACAAGGCATTAAAAAAGAAAAAAAATGTATATTATTTATACGATTATTATTTAGTATTCTATAATATAATTTTTGTTTTTCTATTTTTAATTAATCACTATTTTTTAGTTTACTTTATAACCTGATGAGAGAATCGTCGCTTCCGAAACACGTTGATATCTATATATTAAACAGTAGTGTACACAAATAAATTCTTATTATTTTTATTAATACACATTTAAAAGCATTACGTGCTAAAACTGGTTTTTTCTCTTCTTCTAAAATATTTAAATTAGGGCCATTTGTTAGTGCGCATCACGTTTCGTTTATCCTTCAAAAATCAGCTCTATAATTAGATAATAGACAATATTATAATATTTAAAAATGTACTCACGATCGCTAAGATCCAGAACGTTCTCCTGCAGCGGCTCCCGAAAGTGTTGTAGTTCGGCCATTATTGGATTTGGCTACATACACCTACTATCACCCCGGAACTGCAAGTAATAACATTAGTGGCATAAGCATCAAGAGTCGCATATAGTCGAACCAGTCTAGTCATGTAGATTATTCATCGCCAAATGGACATATCGCAACCCTAGTTAAAAATAGTAACATCTCAAAAACAAAGTTTAAAAAACAATGTTGTTAATTGCTTTTTATTAAGATTGTTTATCGTTTTGCAAACAAATATATGTTTTTTCGAGATTTGTGGAGTATTCATTCAAAAATCGTAATTTTTGACCTGTTATTGTCTTTACTTGGGGGTGCGATACGTTTATCGCTTTGAGTGAGGTTGAGGGTTTTTTTAGTTACTTCACACAGGAGGCCATATCATATTTGGAGATGATGTGTGGAGGGTCTTTTAGAGGATAGAAGGGAGTGAATTAGTTGTAGGGGGAGGAAACACAGAGGCCAGCAAATCATTTCATAGCCGAGATTTTGAACACAAGAACGAGTCATAGAAGCGACCTGTTCTCATGTTACAAATGTCAACCATGTACAAATTTTAGGTGCGCATTTGGCGTGTTTCCCGACTGTGCACCGGTGCCGAATGGATCAATGACGCTAGTTCCTCAGAGCATCTTTTATTGAAATACCGGTATAAGGACAGCATTCTCACCTGACGTCTGTGCTACAAAGAGTGAAATCCGTTTGTTAAGATAGGCGAATCTATCCAACGGACCACCCGATTCTGCACAGAGTCAAGGGTTTTTTTTCCAGATATTTTGGGGCTCTCGACCAAAGGTGGCTACCGAATTTGACAGTAGGGCGCACTTGCGATTTGTACAGGGTCAGCAGCTGTGTACTATTAAATTATGTGCAAATTAATTAAGTAATCCATTGTTATAAATCACATCGCTGATATCTTCATTGTACTTAACATCTCCGTATTTCTCATAAATGACGCCTGTCACAAAAATAGACATTACAACGGGGTTCTTAATATCGATTCACATCTACCGGCACTGTCCAGTGCAGACACGTACAGTGGCAGCCGCGGCACAGAAGGGAGTATTCACATTATACTGTGCGTGAATGTGTTCATAGATAATAAATCGCTTTTTACACTATTTCCAGTATCAAATGTTAAAGATATACTTAAGCAAGTTTCTATTATAAAAATGTGTAAGGATAAAAATCTTAAAGAAAACCAGGAATATTATAAACTTATGAGAAATGGAAATCGATTAAAACCCCTAATTTTAAAACAACTCAAATACAAAACTATTATATTTATCAAGCCATAAAAATACAATAGCCTCACCATGGAAATGCGCTGTAATAACGACCAATCAGAACAAAAAAATTAAATTAAACTATTCTTTAAAAAAAACTTACATACGTAAATATTTCGTACAAAACATTTTATAAATAGAAGCAAATTAAGAATCGTGGCTCCCTTATCAAACACAAGAACCCCTGTTTTCTGATAAGGTGTACACCACCAAGAATAGCATTTAATTAAATATTGTGTAAAATGCTTGCAATGTAACTTATAAGAAAATAAAGAGGAGTAGATAAAAAAAATAATAATAAAAGTTTCTGCTTCTGTGTCGTGTCTGCCAATTTAAGTGTCTGCACTGCGCGGTGTTGTTGGTAGATGTGAATCGAACTTTAGTGGTAGAATCTTATAATATGATGGGGTAGTTCGATTTTAATGTGTATTATAAACATTTGTAATTTTACTGGAGGATATGAAATTATTAAAAACAAAACTACCGATGTGATAGTTAGGTTACGTCATCATTAGCTTACCAATAATACTTAATTTAATTACAATTTATCTATTCAATTTCTCCTTTTCACTAATCAAAATTAACAAAATCTCGTAGGAGGGATGGAAAAAAAAATCATTTTTATCGCATATATTACATCGGCTTACAGCAATATTTATATATACTTATGTAAATTGGGTTTAAAACTAATTGTTAATGACACCCAGCCAATGCAAAAACCAAACACATTTCATAATATGTAAAAAAGCATGTCGCAAAAGAAATTTCACAAATCGCAAATATTCAGCAAACATCGGATAATACAGTAATTCAGTACATATCAAGTAAAGTAAAGGGTAAGAACTGCGCATTGAAGCCTTTAAAATGACAACCTACATTGATAGTAGGGCATTTTTTTGAAGCTCTTGCTAATTATAGTTTTAAAATCATAAATATGGAAAAATTATTAGGAATTTTAAATTACAATAGAATATTTGGAATATTCTAAAAATTTAAATCTTTCTCAGTATAAAACACTTTGTGCATCTCTAAATTAACACATTAGAATATAAACTACTTTACATTGGTCAAATCAAAATAACGTTTATTTTTATAATTAAATCTTAAAACTTTTTTTTCTGATGTAATCAAAATAGCAATTAATAATTTAACAATATTTTAATTGATTTAATAAGAAATTTTTTGTACAAACTACTATTTAATATATTCATCAGGGTACACAGCAGCTTCGCTTCCGAAACATGTTGATATTTATATATTAAACAGTGGTTTACACAGAATATTTCTTATTAATTTTACGCAACAAAGTTATTTAACATTTTATGAAGAACTGATTTTTTTAAATATTTTGTTTAAACCACTAATTTAATAAATACATATCTAGATGTTTCGAAACCAATTGTTCCTTCGTCAGGATACAGCGTCGGTATACTGAAAAATAATGACACGTAAACACAATAAATTTTTATTATTTAATTTGTAAATGATGTCATAAAGTGAATTTCCATAATTATTCGACGTAAAATAGGATAAGTGGTTTTTATTTGAAAAACTACAAAATAATCTTATTAGTTCACTCTTAGATGATTCCGCCATCTAGCACAAATAGACAAATTGCTTGACGTAGAATTATAAAAAAAAGAGATTTTATACAATGTTAATAAGCTATTCAAAATGTTCGTTCTGAATTTAGAGCAATTTGTAAATCTTTACCGAACGAAAGTAAGATGAGATCATTATGTGTTTATCTTCTCCCTCTTAGAGGGAAATTCACCAGCTCTGAGTAAACTGTCATGTTAATTTTATGATTGACAAAGGGATAATATTCCATACTTTTATCAGAGTCTCAAAATTCTTTCAATAAGACCAATTCTGTGGTACAATATTATATTTCAGAACATTAATAGCCCTATATACTCGTATAATACAGATAAACTAGAGCACACTTACAATACTCGTCTCAATTTTAATGAAGTATTAATGGTTCCTAAGCATAAAAACAAATATGGACAAAAAAATTTAGATCACATTCCTAGCTCTTTAAATATGTTACCCGCTGATATAAAAAATAAAAAAAAACCTTTATTGAAACTAAACATTGAAAACTAGGCTAGCTAAAAGAAGCTTTGTATATTAGATAATAAGGATATATTATTTTCTGTAAGATTTGTCTTTGTCGTTTATGTTTTTTATTTTTTTAAATATTTTTGAGAAATATTTATGCGTTAAATTTATTTTATATATATATATATATTGTAATCTTAACTGTAAATTTTGATATTAATTGATAAACTAAAGTTTTTTTTTTTAAGACAAGATTTTTGTGCATAGCCCAAAGGGTAACAATTATTTTTAAAAACAATAATTATTAGCCTGAAACACTCATCCAAATTGAAAAAATCTTCCGAGAAAAGACATTTATCTTTTCTCAGAAGGTTTTTTCAATTTGGATGAGTGTTTCAGGCTAATAATTATTGTTTATGTACATTTTGAGTTTTGAATACCAAGCTCCCATTAGACAAACTACAAAAAGTAGTTTATCAGGACTTTTTGCATTGTATTTTTTTTTTGTAAAATATTAAAAAAGTGAAAAAAAAAAATACTTGTCGATTTGTTCAGATCTGGTGAAATATCCCCTTAGTCTCCTGGTTGCGAAAATACATTTTTGACAAAGTTATATAATTTTTCCTCAATCAATCGGTCTACTGAAGTCGGTAAACCAAAATAAACTGCATTATTTTATGGCCAAAATAAACACATTTCTCTCTCCTTCTAAATTGATTCATGCACACTCATTCAATACGTCTACTGATATTCCCAAATAAGATAATTAAAAAAATTTTCCCCGCCAAAACACATAAATTTTCGTCACCTTTCCTCGAAGATTGAGAAGTAGAGCTAGACCAGTATATATTATTTTCTTTCCTGGCAGAGATTTTTTTAATTCAAAATTCATTCAAACCCATTCAATCTATCGGCCTACTGAAATAGCTAAACCAGATTAACTAATATCGGGCACGCACAGCGAGGGGATTGAACCATCGACCTCCGAGCAGAAGGCGAGCCCTCACCCACTCGGCCCTCGAGTTACGTCATATAACAATAATTCAGTTAATAATGGTAATAAGTAATTATGTTAGATTTCAAGGCGATTGGAATGTGGGTGAAACAACTCCAAATAATTTTGATACTCAATTTTTATTACTATTATTTACGATCGTTCTGCTACATGACATAGAACATAATTATAGTTTATAATGTATATAATACTTGGATATCTTAATTTATTCAATGGCAAATTAGATTTAAGTAGATTTTGGCGCCTTGTTATACAATCTTTATGTGCGAATTCAAACGGAAGCCGAGCAAATCTTATTTATTTAATGATGTTATTTGGAAATTATACGAATGTCACCTCCCACTGCTTAGAGCATTCGTGCATAACCCGCGACCCGCGAGCACATTTCGAGAAATTTTCCTACGCCCCACTCGGCTGAAGAAAATTACGAAAAGTTTGCGGTAAAAAATAGTTTACGGTTTCTGTTATGTTTTTCAGAAGGTTTAGCGGTAAACTTAAGTATTTTCTTCAAATGCTTTATAACTTTGTGGCATCATTATTAATTATATAATTGAAAATACACTTTGTATATACCACTTTATTTAAAATATATAAATATTTCTACATGTTTCGATAGCAATGCTATCATCTTCAGGAATAAATGAATACTGAAAAAAAAACTAAACTTAAGTCGTTGTCTTCAATGTTTCAAATTAGCTGCTCAATATAACAGCTTTGTAAAATATATATTCTCAAAAGAACAGAATGTGTGGTTTGAAATGTTGAGTTTTTTTGTTTAGATGTACAACAAAACTTGACTTAGCTTGACTGAATTTTGTTTGGAATCTGGCTTTCCGAACGATAAAAATCATCAACAGTTTTTGGTTTGACCTTACTAAACCTAGCACGCTGTGATTGATTCGATTTATAATGATACTATTCTAAATGCTCTCTCTGAAAATATAATTACAATATAAGAGAAGAGATAGACGAGAATTTTAATACATCATATTTAGTGGTAATCGTTGTGATTTAACCTTTGTCTGCCTATTTTATATCAGCCCCCAAAAATTACAAAGATTTAAACATCAGTGGCGTGCAGTCCATAAAAGCTAAAAACTGTGCCTACCCTAAAAAATAAACCATAGAAAAAAATTAAATTAAAATGCAACAAATTTCTCACCTCCATTCTCACCATTTCTCATGAATTTGATGAGGAATGCTCATTTTTTCAGTTGTGGAATTAGTTTATCAATGCAATAAAATAATAACATGACAATTTAAAAATTTTCAATGCAGATTCATACTCGAACTGCATACAGCCTAGATTTGGTCATAGCACACTAGTAGAAACATGTTCTTCAATATTTAAAAGTTTACTGCATTTATTGTTTGTCCGTATATACAAATAGATTGGAGAAACCACCGGCTGCAAACTATATCACGTCAAGCTGTATGTATTCTATTCCCCGCGCTCCGAGAACAAATCGAAAATGTATAATTGGGTCCTACGGCTGAAAAGGTTGTGCATTACTGGCTTGGAGCCAGAAAGGCTAAGATATCACCTTAGAGTAATAATATAATATTGTTACTCTAAGGATATCACCAATTTTCGGATACGTTTTGACGTGGAAAATGGGGAAGAGTGGGGAAGGAGAAGAATATGGGGAAAATGACACGTGTATTCGCGTCTGGTGACTTAACATTGTAAAGCCTACTAGTGAAACGACGGCAACCCCAAATATTGAGGTAGATTTTGAGACTGAAGTGATAGGGGAGGTAAAGGAGATTGGGTTACGGATGATTTGAAATTACGTTGCTAACCTAATACGGTTACCGGCGCACAGCCGGAAGACATTCTAAACACGCACACAAGAGTCGTACACGGTAGAAAATTTCCACACGAAAACTTTAAATGAATAATATACAATTTGACAAATTATTAAGTTTCCGGCAACAAAAAATGTACAAAATTACGATACATATTTGTAAATAATAAAATGAAAAAAAAAACGTATTGAAAACGAAATTGACAAATAAATTAAATAATGGTCTATTCATCTAGTTTCTAAGAAACACTGAAGAAAACAAGTATAAAATAGACCTAGATATGAATAACGTTCAATCTAACTACTTACACAAAAAGAATACATCATAAAATGATGTAAACAAGGCGGTAAATGTAAACAAAATAAAGGAATGATAAACATATAATGAGAATGAAACTGAGAAAAATAAACAAATTAACTTAAACATCTACAGCGCACAACAGGGGTAACGAGTTCGTAAGTAGCCTTGCGATTTAATATTTTCTGTCATGGATTTATTTAATCGTCCTGAGGATAAATCAGCGACTGAAAAGATTGTGCTGTATTTTGACGAAGTTCTTCTGAAAAATGAGTGATGTATGTATTTGGTTTTTGAGTGTGGGATGTGGAATAGTTAATTTGAGAGGGTACTTCGTACCGAACAATGGAAAAAAATATGTTTTATAGACTTCTGTAATAATTATCAATAACGTTGTTGATGATTTTGAAAAGTAATTTTTGGTTGAAAATATTTCTCTTATCTTCTAGTGTTGATACATTATGAGTTTTACGACCATTTATTATCGTTTTATTTTATATTTTTTTTTGAAGTTAACAATACGTTTCCATGTATTGTATTCCCAAGAGTTAAGAAACTCATTGCAGGATCACATGCGGTAGAGTTTTTAGAAATAATATTTTTAATTGCCGTAAGAAATTGTTCCTGATTGGCACACCTGAAAAGCTACAGCCTACTTGGTCAAGGAGCAATATACGCCACTGCCACAACATGGTCAATAACAATTACTACCCATATCACATGGTCAAAAACTCATCCAAATTCGAATTGGGTGGGAATAAATAAAATAAAAATAAGTAGTCGCAATGTGGATTAACCGCAGTTTGAAAATGGCCTTGAATGCAAAAACAGCTGTCACAACAATAAAAACTAAAACACTTGCAGAACTTAATAATAAGATTATTAAATTTGATTTATGTTAAATTTTTTAAAAAATGACGTTCTACGAATTAAACACAAAAACAAATAATAACTAAATTTTAAAGCTTTAAAAATCACGATTCTGACAACTCTACCAGAGGTCATTACAATTATCTACCGGGACGTTAGTGTTCACCCAAACCCGACTGCAAGTACTTACATACCTGGTTCAGGCGTCAATATTTTTATAGTTTGATGACTGTATACCCAATGATTTCATAAACAGTCACCGCATTCATAAACGGACAGACATTACGTTTGCCTATCGGAACAACTGAACAGCTAATCCCTATAAGTGTGATCTACACCGGATTTGAAAATAAAACTGATGTCCCCAATTTACATACGAACTTTCGACTCCCACAGACCAATAAAATTGATTATAAAATCCGGAGGTCGCGGGTTCAAATCCCGGCGCGCGCATATAAAATTTGCTTGATTAAATTGTGTTGTTTCTCAATTTATTTATTAAAAAAATTATTTGCGGCACGTTACAGAGTGGTAGATACTGTTACTATCGCCCTGGTGAAAGACCACCATTCAGGATCGAAACGTTGCTTGAAATGGATTTATTCGTTTTTGGTGATCAGATCTGAATAGCCAGAGATTGGCCCACCTTCCTTTCCCCTATATCCTTCCCCTCCTCAATGCATACCCTAATTGGAGATGCAATAGTCTCACTAGCTCCAGACGGTTGGGAGGAGCGTGTGATACTCACATAAAAATTTTTTTAAGAAAAATATTCATTTTTTGAAAATGTTGGGTCAATTTCAGCAGAAGTAAGGTAAAATTGATCTTTCTTCGAGTACGACGATACGCTAATAGCACACATCCATCGGTTTATCTCTTCAGTGGTCGGAACTATTTGTGACCCTGACCATGCGTCTCTGTGCATCCAAAATAGGCTATTTTACCGGAATAGCTCGTGATGGTCGTAATATTATTCATTACCGTCACGTGACACCCATACTTATTCAATTTAATATCCGCCGTTTGTAGTGGTAAATAACCAATTTCTGGTGATTGAATAAAAAGTTACATTGGAATGATGTTTATTATCCAATTAAATGCATTAGGAAATACCGCGAGGAAAAAAAAACATAATATTGAAGGTTGAGGTTACACGGGACTTACCGGTCCAACGTGAAAAAACGTCAAAATTATATAACTGCAGAAATCTGATTGCGCAAAGCCAGAATAACTCTATTAATTTTATTTGATTATTTTGTTGTTTTTTTTATGTGCCTGTCTCACTGGGAATATTCTGTGTTGGAGACAGGCATGTTCACAAATATTTTAATTTTATCATTCGATTATTCAATAACATTTGCGTAATGATCAGAAATATTTAAAAGAATTAACTAACTGTATCGGTAACAATAAGAAAATATAGTAATACGTTTGGAAGTATACGAGTACAAGGTTAGAATTAGGTGAGTTTAGTGGTTATTGTACAGCCTTTATTAATTTTCCATTATTTAGTGACGATTTTTAATTGACTTAAGGTTGAACGAAACGTGACGCGCGCTCATAGATGTCGCTAATTCAAATATTTTAGAAAAAAAAGACACACGTCTCCTTTCTTTTGTGGATCCCAACTAAATACACGCTCACTTTCTTTAATTTTTGTTTAGTTTTCAATTTTACCCTGATGAAGCTTGAGTTAAGCGAAAATTTAAAATAATAAAATGAAAGTTTAATTTAAAAATAAATAAGTGGCTTAAAATAAAGTGTTTGTTTTATTTAATAAATATGTCAACCTACAAAGAAATGACTTTCTACGAAAATGTAATAATAAATTTATTTATTCTCGGATGTGGGGAGGTTACTGCAATTCCACACGCCACACGTCTCATAATAATAGTTGGATGACTTGTATAGCGCCGTTTTTGTGAAAAATCACCTCAAGGGCGAAAAATTGTATATACACAATATGTACAACTAATATCATAAATAATCAATAATAATAAAGACCGGTCAGTGGCCGGGTTCGCATCGTGTTTGGGTCTCATCCAGGCGTCGTGAGTTCAATTCCTCGGCTGGCTAAGTCCTCCATTCCGACACAAGCAATATCTTCCGCTTAGGCTGCTCTCTGACGGTCCGGTGAGGAATGAACATTTCACTCGCTACTGGAGACACTGCGCAGAAAAGTCCCACAATGGACTGCGTTGCAAACCGTTACCTTACTTTAGCAAACTTGACTTTTCTGTGCAGTGTCTGCAGTAACGAGTGAAATGTTCATTCCTCACCGGACCGTCAGAGAGCAGCCTTACTGTGATGGTAGTATGAGATTTTCAAATATTGTCAGGTCAGAAAATATTAGTCACCAGGGAATATTTGTCTTTCCTTTTTTAAAAATAACAATTAACAATAATAATAATACTAATGAAGAAAGTACTAGAATAAGGAAAATAATAAATATTCATAATATTTTCGATATCTTATAGAATCATTTGGTTCTAATATTCGCTAATGGAGCTTGTTTTTGAAATACGTACACAGATGTCACTGACGTTCAATGTCACTTGACCGGCAAAAAAACAGGCAATTTATGAAAAAAATATGAAACTATCGTTGAAATGATAACAAGCTAACTTCAATTTGAACCTTTTTGGTGTAAAAATTGATTGATGTAATACAGCTTTTGGGTTCATTTTTGTGAGAATTTCGCCGCTTGCGCGATTTATCCCGTTTGATAAAACTAAAAATACTGTCTCGAGGAGGATAGTATTTTTAACATATATGAACCGGGTCAGGTTGGAACTGAGGAGCCGAGATTTATTAAAATAAAAATAGTTTATTATCCTGAGACGATTATCACGTAAAAATCTCCTTAAAAATTATAGAAAAATTACAATCTTATCAGAATTATTTCGTTTTTTCATTAAATTCAAATTAATTTTTACCCTCCAATTTCTTAGGATAAGCACAGCTTTTCAGCCTCTATGGACTGCACGCCACTGTAATGATTTTCCGCTTCTGTGCTGTGCCTGCCACTACGTGGCTCCACTGTGCGGTGCTGGTAGATATGAATCAAACTTTATCCGGCTACCGGTAAAATTTGAATTCTCCATACAAACATTATTATAAGCCGTAAATATGGTTGTTTGTGTAATGATGGATGGCTTAACAAGCGGAGTAGCCCGCGTCGCCTGGGTGAGGACCCGATGCTTTGAACCACTCGGCCACTAACCGGTCTAACGCTATCGGAACCACCCGTATAGCAGAAGGTTCCCAAACACAAAAATATATTGTACTCATCAAAACTTTACATTGTCCAAAGACGCGAGACTGGCAGTCCACAATGGAGTGCTGATACCAACACTTATGTATGACAGTACTGAATGCTATAGAAATTAAATGCCTGAGGCTGGAGAAATTCGAAAATATTACAAGGCCGATGTGAACGCAATGAATAAGATTAAGGAAGTGACTCTTTTATGTTTAAGACATGTAGGGCAAATGAACGAAAAAAACAGTACGAGCAGAATACACGACGCAAAAATTAATGGTAGAAAGAAGTCGAGGACGCCCAAGAGAGGAACATATGGCATGGTCGAGGAAATCGAACAGCTGAGTCGGCTCACGTCAAGAGTCAGAATAATTATAGAGAAGATGTTTGCGATTAAGTGTGAATGCGAATGAAGCAAGCAGTGTGTGCCAAGACAGAGTTGTGTGGGGCGGTCCATCCTATCTGCCTACCCCTGCGGATGGTAAGTTACTGTGTTTTAATAATGCATGTTTCGTCGCATTTGCCGGATCGCATCATTTTAAAGTAATCGATTGTTTTTCGTTGCACTGTGGTGCATTCTAGTATTTAATATATCATTGGTAAAATAGGGGGAAGCTCGATGGATCTATTGATCTTTATTTGATGAACATGTGGGGAAAATAATTTATGGTTATTAAATAATGCTTCTAAATAGTGTTCCGTAGAAGTTATTATAGGTATTAACTTTATATGGGGGTCGGATATATTCTTAGTTAAGATACTTCCTATACCCCATACCCTTCCCCTCCCCATTCATTAATAATCATCTTCACACCAGCCAGACATGCGACTTTCATGCATGCAGGTACGAAGTGAATAAAAGTTCAAAATAACCTATACCGATGGTTCCAAAAGTGTGCACCGAGAGGCCCTTGGGAGCCGCTGCTTCTTCCCAGGGGCGCCGCGAAGTTGGATATTCGGCACTTGTTTATGTACCTGGTGAACTGGCCACTAATAATTCCTGTTTAGACAGCCATCAAATATGTGAAGCACAACGATAGTAATGTCATCGACATATCCTGTCGTTAAATTTCACTAATAAATTAATTATTTTCCTGTTGTTCGGCTATATTAGATTCTCTCTTTATTTAAAACTAGCTGATGTGTCCCTTTTTTAATAACATAACTTTATTTGTGAGATTGTGAATTCTTGCTTGTCGTTTGGGTGCCATAATTGATTTGACATCGAAACTAATGCCTTGTGACGACTATTGCTATCTCTAAACAACGAAACAATTTGAAAATATTATTTCATATCCAACATTTATACTTTCAAAACATATCTAAATAATAAAGTTCTTAAGTATGCACCCACTTGTGTTTTCCATTTTGAAAATATTCCATCCAAACAAACCTTCTTTTGAATATCTAATCTGTAGCTAACCAGAGTGGTATATCTATGGGCTAACCTCAATACAACATGGCGGGTTCAATGTTTTTCATACTAATTTTATAACGTTATAGCAACAGTTTTACATAATGGGTTACATTCAAACTACTCCCTAAACCTTTCCGGCACTAATAAGAACAAACTGTGCTATGTTTAGCTAAACCGGTTAACTAATTTACGAGAAAATCGAGGACACACAGACAAAGATTCATTTATATATATAGAGATTTAAATTATTTTATTGATCAAGTATTTATTCATAATTTTCATAACATTTATACAAATAAATTACTTCTGTTAAACATTGGCGAGTCGCTTCATTAACCTAACACACGCTCCTTGATTTTCGCTACATTAAACACAAGCAGAATATAGGAATCATTTGAAATATAATAATCAAATACAGGTAATTTTAAAATAATCGTTCATTTCTAAGATTTTTTTAAATTGACACAAGGAACCTTTGGAAAATATGGATTTATTAATGGCGCCGCAAAATCATAAGTTTGAGAACCACTGACCTATACCATATTCCGAATAGTAATATTCGGCGTGCCCTACCCCAGTACCGGCGAACATTCAGGTGTTCGAGGTTGCGTGAAATAGCAGAAAAATTTATGAAAAACGATATGAAAATGATCCGCCCGAGCGGTAGAGGAAGCGGGTGAAAAAAAACGAAAGCTACGTCCTCCGAAAGTGGAATAAGCTAATGTTTGAATATAACCTATATTCACCAGCCATTTTTTTTTCTAATGTTTTAGGCACAAATTTAGTCAGTACATACAATGAACATTTTATTTATTTATTCTTAAATAAAAAAAAAAAACATTTACCACTCATCTCATTTTGACAGTGCATCGTTGAGATGAGCGGATTTACTATTTTATAATAATAATCAGTAAATAGTAATAATTAAATAATAATACGTTCATACAAATAAGTAAATATTAATAAGTAAATAATAATACATTCATACAAATAAGTTAATATTAATAAGTAAATAATAATACATTCATACAAATAAGTAAATATTAATAAGTAAATAATAAAAATAAATAATAATAATAATTAAATAATAATCAGTAAATAGTAATAAGCGCATAATAAAAATAGGTAAAGAGTAATAAGTAAATAATCAAAAGTAAAGACAAAAGTATGTAAAAGTATGTTTCATTTTTATATTAATACCTATTGATTAATATTTCTCCACTATAATGATAACAAAAGATAAGAAAATAAACAACAAGACACGTTAAATGATAAGACGGTGATATATATAGTCCAACGAAGAAAGAATTAAAAATAAAATCAATACTCTGTGTGAAAGCATTTCTAAGAAATAAATACATGAGTAATACTAAAGAGAAGACGTTTGTCTGTGGTTTTTGTATGTGTCTGTGGCTGTGCTGTGTGTGGATGTATGCGTGAGTTTATTTGTGCAAAAAAACTCTCCGAAAACCCTAGTTACGTACTGAATTATTTAATAATATTTGAACAAAAATAATAATATAGTTATGATAATTAATTAATCAAAATATAAAATCAATAATATATATATATTTGGAATATATAGTATTCATACATTCCTGTTGAAAAAAGTATCGCTTTCGAAACATGTAGATATCTAGGTATATTTATAAAGTTGTGAATACAAAGCATAATTTTTAATTCATTTATTAATAATGACGCTACAAAATGAATACCAATCGTTTGAAGAAATTATCAATAAGATATGTTTTCTATAAACCACTGTTTAATATATAAATATCAACATGTTTCGGAAGCAAGGCTTTCCTCATCAGGATACACAGTATAGAAAACAAGTTGATATTTAAATATTAAATAGTGGTTTAGGAAAAAACATTTCTTATTGTTTTTATTAAAAATGACACCAAAAAGTAATTTTAATTTTATTGATGAAGTAAAAATATAGGTATGAAAATTAATTAAAAATAATATCTAGTGGGTAATACAAATAGAAATAATATAATTACAACCCCAGACTGACCATTTAAATCTTTCAACAGGGCGAGATACTTGGTATATTCTACTACAAAGTGATAACATAGCGAAAAAATGAAAACAGATCTAAAAAAAGTTTACCGTGTTCCTCTCTTCATCCGTAATTAAATCATTGGCTTTCAAAGGGTTGAAACTTTGAGTAACGTACAAGGGTTGAAAGCGCTTCCCCCCTAAAAATTAGGGATATTGCTCATATTATTGAGTCCCATGGCAACCCTCTTCTGCTGGAGGGTGGTATTCCTAATAAAACCCACCATGGAGACACTAGATGTTTTTGCATATTTCAAGGAATAAATTATGACTTCGTTTTATGA
Source organism: Halesus radiatus (assembly GCA_022606495.2). Lineage (NCBI taxonomy): Eukaryota > Metazoa > Arthropoda > Insecta > Trichoptera > Limnephilidae > Halesus > Halesus radiatus. The sequence continues at coordinate 49,035 of JAHDVE020002980.1, read as the reverse complement.
GGTAAAAAATCAAAGATAGAATGAAAACAGTAAGTTACATTGGATTTTCTAGTTTGGTAGATCATAACAGATAGTTGTGTTTGACACAGTCAAACGAAAGGGGCCACAAAACTTAATGAAGATACTCATTAAAAATTTTCGGTGGTGTGCGTTGCCCTATAACCAAAGGTAGGCTGTGTGTAATTTTTTCAAGATCGTGTATAAATTGAGAATTAAATATATAAAAAGGTCACTTTACTATCATCTCTCACTGATTATTTCTAGAAATGTATTAATTTATTTTGACATTAAAATTAAAAGTTTTTAAAAACAATAAAATGAAAAGATGTTCCTAGAAAATTATTATTTGTTCACATGACTAAAATGACATGTTTTTCAAAAAACTTGTTTTACCCGATAAGGGAGGGCAAGATGGGTGTAGTTGCCGGGCAAAATGAATAATGATATCTAATCATGGAGGTCGTCGCAAAAGTATGTATGATCTTCAACCCATGTACGCCGAATGGGCTGAATGGGCCGAATTCACGGATCCATTCTTGGCAGGCGGCACACTGGATCCAGTCTTCAATCAGTTGGTGTGTATAAGATTCTTTGGAGATAGTGTAGAAATGGTCACGGTTCGTTGTCGTTTTGGCAAGTGTCTTCTTTTGTTTTTATCGGTTTTTTTCCTATTGGATGGTCCAGACTTTTAAAATTAAACTTCTTTCTTTGCCACTTTTCGTTTTTGCTTATTTTTATCGGCATGCTGGTTAATATTTTCACTTTCTGTTTCGTCCGGGCTTCGATGGTTTGCTTATTGATTTCCATAGAAATGGGTCCAATTTCTTACAATATTTGCAGATCTGCTTGGTCAGCTGGATTTAGATACTCTGAAACGGCACCGGTGGTTTGGGAAAGATTACCTACTGGGTTGTTGGGAAGTTTTTCTTGAAGCGAAGTCACCTCTCTCGCATTTTCGCTCTGATAAACTTCAGATGGTGCCAAGTATTCATCACTAATGATATTTTTCTTCAGATGCTTGCCACTTGCTTGAAATCCACTTTTTTTTTTGCAAAAAAGTACTGATTTGTGTTTCGCCTGTATGTTCTTCTTGGAAAGTATTTATTTAAAATTTTGTAATACAAGCGTAGACTGCCACATCTAAGGGCTGTAAGCGATGTGGGGTGTGCGGAGATGGAGTGTGTATAGACAGAAAAATAAGGTTATTTTTGGACGCAAAGTCAAGTGCTGTGTAACCTTTATGGAATTTTCGGTTGTCTAAAATTTGCTTTCGAGAGCCTTTTTATTAGTAGTGGGGCAGATTTTTCGATGAATATTCTAACCAAATTCAGAAACTTGTCTGAATTAATTCACTCATTGTCTGTAACAGTAGCTTCTGAGTCTAGGGTACCCCACTTGAGCCATGTCTGGCCGATTTGTTCCCTTTAAAAATGTAAAAAGGTGAGAAGTTATCAATAGCCGGGCAAAATGGATAGTTTTCATTTTGCCTGTCTCTATTTTGCCCGCCAAAGACTTACTTCACTAAGCCGCTCACAAAACGCAAAGTTATATACAAAATTAAAACTATTTCCCTAATTTATTATCTATAGTAACTACGTAAACGATACATTTCACTAAAAAAATACAAACTACTCACTTCGATACATCAACCTTTTCACAGAAAAAAGGCGCGTGCAAGTGTTAAAATTACAGCACGCTCATCGGCCAATTAATCGCGATCGGCCAGGACTAATGCGTCGAGAAATATTATGTTTATCCCTGTCTCACCTTCGATATTGCAATTATTCCGTCTTCCCCGCCCTCTCCGTCGTGACCGCCCTCTCCATCTTGCCCCCCTCTCCGTCTTGCCCACCGTCCCCGATGTTATACCTATTGTTCTCAATGTATTGACGAAATGCGTTTAAGATTGTCGAAAACCCTCATAATATATTATTATATTTATTGTAATAATAAATTTACCCCGCTATTAGATTTCGTGTAATATTTCTCTCTTCTTTCCCATAAAAGATGCATGGATCATAAAGAGGGTTAAAATGGAGCTCATAGCGGCAGGACCATAATATAAAATATATGCTTGTATTGTTGTGCAGTATATAAAGGCTGTAATGCCGTACCTTAAGAAAAATGAACTATAAAAATAAATGAAAAGGTAATAGAAAAATGTATTTTTTTCCATGAATTCGGTAAGAAACTTGAAAGCTCATTTATACAGTTGACCACATCAATTTACGAAAGATGATAATATACTGGCCATTTTCAAAAAATTATAACCGAAATTGAAAAATACACAGACTACCTTGGTGAAAGAGCAATGCACGCCACTGAATGATATAGCATTATTAAACGATGACTCGGTGACTTTCTAAGAAAACAGAAAGTGAGGAAGGGTTAGATTGTTGAGATGAAATGTACTAAATGTAGACGACAAAGAGTCTACCGCGTCCTTCGCGCATATACAAGAGAACCATAGTATATTATGTACTCGTAGATGTCAGGTTAATGTGTCCCACTGACCGGAAAACGCATATTAACAAACTGCAGCAAGCGCAGAATTATTATTATTGGTGCGACATAATTTGGATATTTGTGTCACGGAACAGAATGCCAGTAAATAATTATAGCAGGGCCGGAGGAGGGGACATCAGGACAATCAGGACTGCATCCGGGCGCGATATTTAAATGACTTAATGTGGAGAGGGATTATTTATTAATACGAAATAATTATAATATTATTACGCAACACGATAAGCATAACGTCTTTAATGAGATAAATATTTATTACACACAATTTCTACAAAAGATTGGTATTCACTTTGTAGCGTCATTATTAATAAATGAATTGAAAAAAAAAACTTTATATTCACCACTTCAATAATATGCACATATCAACATGTTTTCAAAGCGATGCTTTCTTCATCAGGAATATATAGAATACTAAAAAATAATAATGTCAAGTATGGACAAAATATAAAAAATAAACAAAAATTGATTAAAGTAGATTAATATTAGAAATTAAAAAAAGGATTTATTTTTATTATTAAAATAAATATGGAAATAAATTCAAGAGATTACTATTTTAAAATAATATTTGATTATTAATTAAATTACACTATTAACGCTTTTTGTGAATTCAAAAATTTAAATTAGGCTAATTGTAAACCGGTTGTATTTGCACGAAATTTTTTTAAACCGTTATCTATGTCAAAGTAGTGATTGGTTTCTAAAATAATATATATTATATTCCTGATGAAGAAAGCATCTAAACATGTTGATATGTGTATATTAATAAAGTGGTGAATACAAAGTATTTTTTAAAACATTTATTTATTATACATTTTGAAAAATTACGTAAGCATAGCATTTATCAAAATCAATTTAGACGTATGACCCCTTTCTGACTGTCGCGCAGTGGTCGCGCCGTTGGGCATAGCCCACAAATGTTTATGTCCGAATTATAAATTGTTACTGCATATAAGTAGTGACAAATAATCTCCTTCTGGCCCTGGTACCGATTTGAACTAGCCAGCATGAATGATAGATGTAGATATTAGATACCGCTTTCTGGTAGGTACTGTGGAGTTATAATTGCGTATTCTTCTTTACCTGTAAGTGGCACCCCTGTCTGCCGGCAGGGCCTGAACCCTTCAGTACGCTTCACGAGTTGCTAGGGAACGGTTAATCAAAAGTGCGAGGGGTGATACTGACGGTTAGATGGGTAATAGGCAGTAGGTACCTACCCCTGTATCCGTATATCCTTTTCCAATAAAGATCATTAGTGTGTTCCTGATAAATTCGATACTCAATCAAAAAATTAAATGTTGGAAGCGACACGACTAACAACACGGCTTGGTGTGTACCTTTAACTTGGGTTTTCTCTCGTAATTTCTATGTCCGTCTATTTATAATGTAATAATAACAAGATTAGTATATTTACATTGCCATGGTTACTTGATAAAGGAAGGTACCCACGTAACTACGTTATATTACTTTCCAATAAAATTGGAAGGAGAATAAAGAACTCCAGTGAACATGTTTTAAATATTTATTTTACGCAGTTGGCGCTTTTGAAAAAATCATTTCTTATTAACATTAAAAATGGAGTCAATTCTTTTTCATTATTTAAACGTTTTCATATAAATAAAGGGCATTATTTTGTATTTCCACATATGAAAATATTTTCCATTTATCTTTATGAATGTAAAAGTGGATTATCTTAAAATAAATTACGAGTTTTTCTACCGAGTTCCAACTGGAAATATTTACCAAATGCATTTTAGTTAGGGTACCTACACAATCGCTATAATAGACGGACACAATCTGGGGTATTTTTCAATAATGGTTTCTTACCCCTGAAAATGGTGTTGAATAGATCGCATGCAGTTACGGGGTTTGGTTGTGTCAAGACAAGTTTAACGAGCTTTAAACATCGATATATGAGCTTTAAAGCACAGCACAACGAGTAACTGGGCTGGGGAGGGAAGAAAGCCCAGTTGCATTGAATGGCCGGCCACTACTTTAATGGGGCCAGTTTTTGCACATGCGTTAGTAGGTATCATAAGGTGAGTTTACGTGAGCTAGTCGACAATAAATATAATAAGAAGCATTAATATTTATTGAACGTCGTTAGAAGTTAATGTCTCAATGAGCTTATTTATTGAACAACGATAATAATGAATTATCGATTTATTAAAAAAAAACAGGGTTATTCAAAATGATGAACTCAATTTCGTATGTTCTCCTCTGATATGCGCGGTCGGCTCGGGTTTTTTCCTTTACAGAGGCATCCATTTTGCTCAAATTGGTGATACTGATAACCAATACCAACGATAAAGAATGCTCTTTTGAGTTAAAATGGAGGCGAAAGGTACGCTGCACTAAAGTTGCAGACTCGGTTTTTAACAAACACACGAAATCTTGTGTTGCGTAGTAGCCATTTTAATCACAACCGACGCGAAATGACTGCCTGACAGCGCGAGCACTTTATCGGTCTTTTGTGAAATTATGAGCGATCTAGCGGTGGAATACGATACTTTCGGACCTTCTCTTTCAATTTATATGTGGATCATTAACATAAAACGCATAATTTGGGAAAAATAGCTGTACGAAATTGAGTCCATCATTTTGAATAACCCTGTATATATTTATATAAACATGTGTATACCAATTGTTTATGCCATTTTTCTGCAAGGAAAGGCCGAATTAATAGAACGCTACAGAACTTTGTCTTTGGGATAGCCTTTGCTCAAATTCCTTGCTTCATTCACATTCAGACATAGTAATTTAGCTATTTTTTTCAACTCTTCATATGACCCGATGCAAGCGTGTCCTGTGGCATCAGGTATTATCCCGACACTCCTTTCTCGATCCATCCATTCTAAACGTTATTTTTTTTTGTTTTATGTAATTCCACACAAAAGTTTCAACTGCCCGGAGCCAGTGGATCTATAGTTTTACATCTACATTTGCGATACGGTCGTTAATGATTTCATTATATACTGTTTTTTTTTTAATAGAAATTGTAAATTGTGAATGAAAAACCAGATATATTTGTAATATATAGCTTTCCTTTTTTGACAGTAACTCCACACAGGAGGCTCTGAGGAAAATAATTTCCCTCAAGGCCTATATCATCTTTGGGGATGCTGTGTGGAGGGTATTTTAGAGGATAGGAAGGAGTAAACTCGGGCCGCGAAGAGACCCATGTTGTAGGAGGGAGGAAACACAAAAGCCCGGCAGATCATTTCATATCTGAGATGTTGAACACAAGAACGAGTCGAAGAAGCGACCCGTTCTCATGTGACAAATGTCAACCGAGTGCAAATGTTGAGCTCGCGTTTGGGGTGTTTCCCGACTATGCATCGGTGCCGAAGGGATTAATGACGCTAGTTCCTCAGAGCATCTTCCATTAAAATACCGGTATAAGGACAGCATTCCCACCTGACGTCTGTGCTCCAAAGAATGCAATCCGTTTGTTAAGATACGCGAATCTATCAAACAGACTGCCTGTTTCTGCACAGAGTCATGGGTTTTTTCAGATATTTTGGGGCTCCCGAGCAGAGGTGGCTGCCAAATTCTACAGTGGAGCGCACTTGCGATTAGTGCAGGGTCAGCAGTTGTGTACCATTAACAATTTTCCTTGTAACTACCGCTAATAAATTGGTCCATGAATATAACCCCCGTACACGAGAGCCCAGAAACATGTAACAGCCTTTGTATGGAAATTCATTCAAAGCTTACCCTCTTAACGCCTAGGTATATAGCAGTGGCGCGCAATCCATAAAAGCTGTACCTACCTTAAGAGAAATAAATTCAAAGCGTTAAAATAACGACAAATTATTAATTGTTATTGTGTTTATTTCGTAGAATTCCAATTATCATTTTTTTTTAATTTAAATAATTTAAATCTAATGTTATTATAAATACCCAAGTATTTCAGTTTTTTGTTGTTGTTATTATTGTGACATCTGTTTTTGCGTTAAAAGCCATTTTCAAACTATGGTTAGACCACATTGAAATGATTTTGAGATTTTATATACCCCTACCCAAACAAAAAAAAAATTTATTAATTGATAAACTAAAGTTCTTAAAAACTTAAGACAAGATTTTTGTGCATAGCGCAAAGGGTAACAATTATTATTTTTATAAACAATAATTATTAATCTAAAACACTCATCCAAAGAGATATATATATATATATGGAGCATCTGACCGGACATTAGAAGGGTGCGGGTTCGAGTCCTGCCGGCGACATTTATCTTTGCTCGGAAGGTTTTTTCAATTTGGATGAGTGTTTTAGATTAATAATTATTGTTTATAAAAATAAAAAAAAAATTGTTTGAAATGATTTTTTTAAAATTTTTTCGGTAAAAAGGCAATTAATCGGAAAATATTTTTACAATCAAAAATATTATAAAAGAAGTTGAAAATCAGAACTAGAAAAACTACACTCAACCAACTTTTACTCATAAAACCATGCACGCCACTGGCAGATAGCAGTGACGTGCATTGATCTATCACTAAAGTTGGACTGTGTGTACTTTTCTAAGTTTGTGTATGCATTCTCTATTGAATATTGCCTTTGTCTTAATACTAAGTGTAAATTTCACATTTTGATACAATTAATTAGTGTAGTACGATTGCGACGTGAAACATGTTCACAAATATATGGAAAAAAAATATTTTGATCTAAAGTTACTTTCTTTATATGTTTTTTTATCAACATTTAAAACTCGTAAAACTAATTTTATAGCTTGTCAGCAGGTAAACATTGACAACATATATGCGGTAATATATATATATATATATATATGCGATACATTTTAAAAATTTACACATGGTATATATAATGTGATGATGACACATTATCTGGAATAGAAATACGTTTTTGATGACAGAAAACAGAGGAAATAATATGGGGATTCATTAAAAACTATATACCTACATTTAGTAAGTATAGGAGTACATCAGAGAATAAAAGTATTTTTACATATTAAAAGAAAGAGTAAAAAAAAGTAACTTTTAATTACTGGTTTCTTTTTCTTATAATAATAATTGGATGATTTGCATAGCGCCGTTTTTATGAAAAAATCAACTCAAGGGCGCTGTGTAAATATTACTTCCTATTAATTATCTAATTATGTACAAATAGATACAGAAAAACATACTTACCTGGCAGCTCGCTTATGATTAAATTTTGAAAATTTAGGCACGGAGATGATATTTTTACAGTTGCTATTTTATCCTCCTTTTCTATTGACGTTACATTTATTAGAAAATTGGTTGCACAAGACGAGTTGGTATTTATTTGAAATATTTATAATTTTTAGGATTGGAGAATATTTATAAAATGACCTTAAAAAGCATAAGAAGTTTTTAATAGACATAAACATTTTTTTTAAACATTCTTAGTTATTCACAGTGTTGCGGGCTGTGGACGCATCTGTGCACCGAGGCGTGATTTTTAAAAATCTTTTCTATAAGTGACTTTAGGTAAGCACTAACTGGCTAGCCTAGATAAGCAATGTACGTGTGCATTTCTTCAAGTTATCGATATGATTGTCTGAAAAGATGAGTTTTAAGTTTAATGTATTTTAAGTGTAGCTTTTCAGCCTTGATGGGCTGCACGCCACTGGTTCATAGTAATTCTATGCCCGTTCCCTGTTGAGTGAAATACAATAATATTGTATTCTGAGAGTTGTGTTTAGTTTACCAGTGTGTCTAAGAAGCCGTATCACAAACTCGCGGGGAAATGATTTATTGGTCTGCCAGTTAGGAACATCTATCGCCACATGTTGTCTTGGTAGACCTTTATCGTCGGGAGCGTTGACATGTTTATTTCAATTTATCTTTTTCTAAAATCTAATGAAACATTTAGGCCAAAACGGTTGGTTGGTCAGTGACCAGGGCAAAATAATGCACGGATTGAAGAGTAAGATGTGCAGTACACATGAAATAAGAATACTATTGTATGGAGCGCGTGTCAAGTTTTTTGTGGTTTTAATTCGTGATTTAGGCATACCTTACATGCAAAAAAAACCTCATGCTCAAAAAACTTCTACAACTAAAAGTAAATTAATTAATTCGTATAAAATTAATGCTGTATGAATAAAGGCGTTTGTAATAAGTTTATAGCTTCTCACGAGTTTCAAGTCTCTTTTTTCCTCATTTAAAACAGTTTAAACATCTGGAACGAACAATAAATACATCGTCTTTTTTATCTGCTTTCATTTTAATCAAGATTTCAATGCTTCAGGACTCATCAAAGAAAGGCTGTGCAAATTTCATGATACTAGAACTAAATACGACCGAGTTGACAGAAAAAAAAGTTATGGAAGGTGTTGTCCAAGTATGGAGTGAATACAAATCTCATACAGGCAATCTCTGTACGAGGGAAGCGTTGCATGTGTTAGGGCAAACGGTGATTTTACGGTGTGGTTTGACATCACAAAAGATGTTAAGCAAATCTGCGTAATGTCATCGTGGTTATTCAATCTACACATAGTATGCAAGAATTGAAAGAGGTGGGCTCGGGCGTGAAAATGAGTAGTCTGCAAGTATGTTGCCTGTTGTATGCTGATGATGTGGTGCTAATTGCCAACAGTATGGAAGATCTACAGTCCCTCGTATCTAGAATGAACGAAGTATGTATGAAGAATGAGCTAATGATGAATGTAAGTAAGTCATAGTGTTTGAAAGAGAGGGTACGAAAACAGTGTGCAATATAGTTGTGAATGATGAATACTTGGAGCAGGTCGATGAGTTTGTGTATTTGGGAAGTATATTTACGAGAGATGGAAAGACTGATAGGGATATTGAAAAAAGGGTGAATGCAGGAAACTCCATTAACGGAGGACTGAACGCGATTGGCGAAAACAAAAAAGTTATCCAAAGAAGCGAAGCAAGCAGTCCACAATGGAGTGCTGATACCAACCCTGATTTATGGCAGTAAAGCATGGAGCTGGCAGAGGCAGGATGAAAGTAGACTGAATGCTGTAGAAATGAGATCTCTGAGACGACTGTGTGGTAAAAGCATGTATGATCGTGTGAAAAATGTTGAGATTTGTGAAGAATGAAAGGCTGATGTAAGCGTAGTGAGCAAGATTAAGAAAGGGACGCTTAGATGGTTTGGGCATGTAGAGCGAATGAACGAAGATAGGAGTGTAAGGAAAATATATGACGCAAATATGAATGGAAGAAGAAGCCGGGGACGTCCGAGGAAGACATGGCACGATCAAGTGAATCAAATATTTGTGTCGGGCTATGTCAGAAGTCGGAATTACAGAAGAGAATGTATGAGACGTTGTATGAAAGTGAATGAAGCAAGAAGTGTATACCAAGATCAAGTTGTTTGGCGGTCTGTCCTCTCCTGTGGGGAAACGGCGTGATGGTTAGTTAGTTAGTTAATTAAATAGTTTTGCTGCTTTTACAGAGTTTTACTTTAAAGTTAAAAAAAGGTAATATGTTTTTTCGTACTAAATGTAAGAAAAAGTAATTTTTATCAAACCCGAATGAAAGTGGAAAAGCAAAATCGAATGTAATAAATTGACTAATGCATTATTATTCGTAGACCTGACTTAGTGCAGCAATACTACAAAGGTAGAAACCACCATTCGAATTCATAACGTACCACGTAGGAACTTGTCCTTTTACTCGTCTATGAAGTCATCAACCACGGTTATTTTAACAATAAAACTACTATTTTTCTTTGTATCTACTAGTTAATTTTTTCACTAACAGACAGTGGTTGACTACTTACGAGTGGTTATTGGTCTACCAGTCTCAGTTCTCTTGGACGGAAAAAGTCGCCAGCTGTTACTGCTAATAGGTTTGATAAATCACTCATTATCGCTATTGGATGCCCCTCTAACTCTTATATTCTTATATTAACTATTCTACGATGTAATTCTTACCTATTATTTGGCATGATATTGATTAAACGATAAGTATTTACCTATTGATTTCAACTCAGTGGGAGTGCAAACCATAAGCTTCGGTTTTTTAAATGCATATGCATAATCGTGTGAGGTGTCATTTTGGACTATTTTGATTTTTTTTTACTATCTGCCCTTTACGTAATTAGTCAAACTTTGATCCTTTGGTAGTCGTTCATGAATGAATCGTTCATTTGTGCCGGCTCATTTTGATGAACCGTGAGCGTACGACTCCTGGTAAACCGTACCACGGCTCAATTGAACTTTGACTCTTTTTGACAAGCCTTGGAATCGCTTGAGAAAGATTTATTTATCTAAAAAGATAAATATATCTCAGATGTTCAATGTTATTCTTATGCTTTTCTACGATGACACATCTTTAAATAAGGTCCTTTGTTTTAATTTGTTAATATAAAATCTTCGTATACGTGTCTAATTTTACAAGGCTAAATTATGAGCACGACTGTGGGACTTGCAATTAATATTTAGCGCCAAGATGCATCTTAATGTTATTTAGGGTTCACACATTCGTGTGTAGAGATAAGAATAATTACCGCGTTTACAGGTGTATAGGCACTGTACAATACGCGAACGGCGACTGACAGTCTGGTAGCTGGACGCTATATACCTACACCTATACGCTGGGAGCTGGGAGACGTAGGAGCTGGGGATCGTGGAAGCTATGGTCGGCTCTTAAATGAGCCATCGTAGTACTTTTGATTCGCACGAAATTATTGTTAAGAGCAGGAATCACTGGAACGGTGATTCCTGCTCTTAACAAAATGAGTCATGACCCATCGCTACTTAAGTAGCCATCTTGAATATATTCAACTTCTTTAAATTTGTTGAGAGATATTTTGGAATCTTTGAATTATAGCACATGGGCAAGAAATTGGCCTTATAAAATAAAATATTATACGGTGGATATAACCCCAGTGAATCAAATCACGTGATACTTTAACCAAATCTATTCTTCTACAATGTTTATTCGCCCATTTCGGAAAATTTACATTGCACAATCCATCCTCATACGAATAAAACAATTCATTTATGTTTTAAGAGTTTATAGAAGAAAAAAAATTAGGCAGTTTAACTTCACGGCATGATTCATCGGAAATTGCTTCACATTGCGGACAGCGCGCATCTCACTTGCAGCGCACAGAGTCGGATAGCGCGGTGCATATCGAATTGCTTATTTATTTAAATTGTACTGAAAAGGGGCAAGTAACGCTATCATATTATTATTACCAATACTTTGGTGTATCGAATTATATAATTACAATATATAATAATCATGTTACTGTCTCCGAAAAAAGCAGTGGCGTGCAGTGTATTTTTTAATAATTTTTACGGATACTATATTTAGTACAAATTTTTTGAATCGTCCGTCACTTAAGAAAAATATTACTCGTAACATCAATACGCAATCACAACTCTCTAGTACATAGCACTATTTAGACACATAGGTACACATACACGTGCACTCAAACACACTCACAGACTTATACATTTATACACTATACACTTGTTTCATATACTTTTTATTAACTCGGCCCAGTAAAATATATGTAACCACATACTAGATATTACATAGAGACATGTCGTTGGTACCGATCCTTGTAATAACTTTCTAAAATTCTGTAATTTGTAAACCATTCATTTTATCCATGTACTGTTTGTTTAAAAAAATTCGATTTCTGCATTAAAAAAAAAACTCTCCTTTCGATTGAAAACGCAAAGTTTTTTTTAAATGTAACTACATTCCAAATAATAATATTTGTTAAATTGCAGGGGCGCACGGTAACTACGTACAGACTTTACAGCTGTTCAATGCCCCAAGAAAGAAAATTGTGCCATAAAACGTCCATATTTTTATTAATTATAGCATCGACAATTTTATGCTTTACTTTAATAAATTTATCAGAATCATTTTACCCTCCTCTTTTCTTGGGAGTTGTCACCCACCAAATTAAAGGCTCTATGGGCGGAACGTCTCTGGTCAGAATCCAACTACACCGAGGGGTACCTATTCATATTCCAAGAAGTGCATAGTTATATTCGTCGATGACGCAAAACGACGACCTGCGTCATAAAGGTGTGTATGAAATCATTTCTATTTTCTCTCAGAATAGATTGGAGAAGGTCAAGAAGGTTTTGTTCTAAAAATAGGAATTTACAATATATTATCCTATCTTTTTGAGGCCACCAAATTTTAAATAGACACTTATTTAAATACCAATAACACAATGACGTCCAATGACATCATACTACCAAAAAAGAACAAAGGCAATACGCAAAACAGTTTACTATACAAAGGGATGAAATGTAATAATAACCCGCTGCCAGAAACCATCAAAAACACATCAATTAATAAATTCAAAATAGATTGTAAGAACCACATTAAGTCACGAAAAATAAAAATCAATAGTGTGTAAAGTAATAATTAATTCGTTTAATTTCTTCAAAATATTGGTATTAACTTTATGGTGTCATTATTAATAAATGAATTAAAAATTACTTTGTATTCATCACTTTATTAATATATACATATCAACATGTTTCGAAAGTGATGCTTTTTTAATTCTACATGTATGAATTTTTTTTTGTTCTATATATTCCTGACGAAGAAAGTATGGCTTTCGAAACATGTTGATATGTATATATTGATAAAGCAGTGAATACCAAGTAATTCTTGATTATGGATTTATTTTTAAGCTGTTAACGTGTATGTGCAAATAACTAAAACATAATGAATAATAATAAAAATAATGATATCCTCACTGGATTTCCCGTGCTGAGGATTTCATTTGCAAAATATGAAATTACATTATATTAAATTGACGTGTTCGATGAAAAAAAAAAATTAGGGTGTTTTAAGTGCAGTTGATTGGTTTCGGGTTTAGACTGTATTTGGTGTTAACGTATTTTCTATTTCAGATAAATAAAATATGTCACATATGAATGATAAAGTGGGCATTCGTTTTGAATGCGTAAAAGAAAAAATGGTCATGGTTTACTTTTACATTACTAATAAAATCTCCATTAAAAATATGCTAGGAATAGGAATAATATGAAATAAAAAAAAAATAATAATAGTAAAAAAAATCTCCATGAAAAATGTTGAATACTTATCGTTTGTGCAGTTTGCCAAAGAATTATCTCATCTCCCATTGGTTGTATTAATTATCCCCATTACCATGTTAATCTTCTTACTTACGTATAGAATATTTCCAATACTTAAAAAAAATATATCTTTACCCATCTTCTGTTAGATAAATATTAATAGCGACCGTCGATTATATAATGCAGCATAAATTAACTCGTAAACAAAATATGTAAGTCTGTTTGGATAAGTGTGTTCTTTAATTTTCACGGTCATTCCGTTTCTGTTCTCGGTGAATTATAATAATATGTACTTTGCGTCCTTTTCGATGATCCAAATATTTGCTGATAATATTAGGCAGGTATATATATAACTGAGCACGGTGTCCGGAAACTCGAAGTAAAAATTTTTTTTTTTTTTTTCAAGTATTGTACGACTGTTTACTCGGTCATTTACAGTACTGGATTTATTATTTTAACATTCTCAACATTTGAGAAGATGGGTATACAAAAAAGTTTTAAGGTTATTTAAAGAGTATGTAATTAAATATATCTGTTGAATTAGAAATTTCATTTACAGTAGAATCATTCAAAAGAGATTCTTGCTGTGTAGTGGTGTACTATATATATATATATATATATATATATATATATGTTATGGTTGAGATTTTCACGGGTGTAAGATGTAGAATAATTTTCTCGGTTTACCCGCGTAATGTAGTCCTTAGAAGGACTTTTTAACTCCTGACGTTTCGGACAAATCACATTGTCCATCTTCAGAGGCCTTATGTCTTGAGTTTTGTTTTGAACTGATCGCTTGAGCCGTTCAATCCAAAAGTCAAAACCTAAGTTGTTGCAAATCATTTTAATTGTCTAGGACGCAGAACGCGTGTAGATAAAGGCTTAGGTTTTGACTTTTGGATTGAACGGACACGCTCAAGCGATCAGTTCAAAACAAAACTCAAGACATAAGGCCTCTGAAGATGGACAATGTGATTTGTCCGAAACGTCAGGAGTTAAAAAGTCCTTCTAAGGACTACATTACGCGGGTAAACCGAGAAAATTATTCTACATATATATATATGTATATATACATATACTCGTATATATTTTTTTTATATGAATACTGCACAAGAGACCCAACGGCTCCAACCGTCTGGAGCCAGTGAGACTATGGCATCCCCAATTGGGGAATGTTGTGAGGCTGAAGGTATTTGGGAGGGGAAGGCGAATGGGAAGAGGAAGATGGGGAAATACCTGGCTATTCAGATCTGGTCACCAAACACGGCTAAAAGCCATTTCAAGCAACGTTTCAATTCTGAATGGTGGTCTTTCACCAGGGCGATACTGAGAGTCTTCCACTCTTTATAGTAGTACTTAGCGGGGTAAGTGGTGGGAAATGCAAGCGGGTGTCCACACTATTTCACACCAATTTGAACCACTCTAGGTGTACACCATTAAACAAGCATGGATCTCTTTAAAATGTTTTCTGTGTATTGAAGTGTAAAACTGAAGATAGTTAACTAAACATCACGCAGTTTCCCGTAGGAGCAAACAGAGAGGATGATCCGTCATATAACTCTGCCTTGGCACACAGCCCTTGTTTCATTCATATTCATTCATCTTTTCAAACTTACACTTCTTCTATCGTTCATGAAAAAAATCGCTATCTAATGTAAATCGAGTAATTATAGCATAATTTATATGCTGTAAAAAATATCAACTTAATTAGAACTACTCGATCAAAAAGAGTTAGGAGTACAAAAAAAAGGATTCCGAACACAGGTCGACACATTTGACTTAAACAGTCGCGGGCATCGCCAGAGTAGATATGTTTTGGATAACGTAATTTGAAAACATATCCCTTACATTGATAAACTTATTTACAGACCGTTACTTCACAACAAGCATTTAAAAAAAGCGAAAATCCCCAAAATAAACAGTTTTGTTTTACTTCTTTAATACATGTAAATTTACTTTGTGGTATCATATTAAATGAAATAATAATAAAATAAAAAAAAAATATTAATTTTCAATTAGAATAAGATGAAATATCTTTAATTACCAGATATATATATATATATATATATTTTAATAGCGGTATATTAAATATATTTTCACAATAATACTTACGATTTAGAAAAAAATACTGTTATTTTGATACCTCGACTGTTCCCTGATTTTTAAATTACAATACGTTATCTTTCTTTTTTGTATCTGTCTCACTCTTTTGTATTTTGTACCTATATACAACCGATAACTCTGTATCAGTCTTTAGTTATTATAATTACCCTAACGAAGCTTGATCTAAGCGAAACCGGTTGGTGTCAAAATATAATAAAAATCATGGTATATAGTAAAGTGACTATTTTATTCAATATTATATTAAAACAAAGAGGTGATTGCTTCTTATGAAAACAATATTTTGATTATTATTTAGTTTTAACATTAGTTAAACTCGAATCCCTCCATCTCCAACCTCATACGCTGGACCCCCAGCACCGACCCCCTCCGTCTCTGCCGAAATTCCATCTTATACCTTCCATTACCTTAGTGAGCGGGCTTAAAAATAAGATTGCTATCAGCAAGTGCCGCTAGCACATAAAAGACAGATTACAATTCTTTGAGATAAAAATAAATAAAAGCCCTACAGTAGCAATAGGCAGCCAGCTCATTGGGTAGAGAAGATTATCTCCACATTTATTCACCTCTAACTACAGTTGACACAGGAAGAGGGAGAAATGTTCCATGGCAGTGCACAAATTTTACAACACGATATATATTATTTAAACAGGAGATTCTAGACGCCTCGTAGAGTAAACATTGTGTGATAGTATACACCTACCTATCAGTATGTACGAGTATGATGTATGCTTATTACGAATCCAGCACACAGAATTCACAAGATGGCTTGGTTATTTAAACAACTGAATTCATTAATAAATGCAAGGTGGGTATGACTAGTTTAAAGAAAAAATATTACTCATATTCCTAAGGAATTGGTATTGGCTTGCGTCTTTTAGGCATATGAGAAACACGGTAAAGTAACTAATCATCGCGCAGTTTCTCTGCGGAGGTAGGCATAAAGGATAATCTTCCACACAAAATTATTTATTTGCTACTATACATCGTCTAATGGCCTTTTAGCTGTAAATGACCAGACTAATTGATTTGCTTTAATTTATAGTCCCATGTCTTCCACGACGTCCACGACTTTTCCTACTGTTCACATTCGTTCTCATTTTTTTGGTTATCCGCTCTACGTGCCCAAACTATCGAAGCGTCCTTTTCTTAATCTTACTTGTTACGCTCACACCAGTCGTGCATTCTTTCGAGATCTCTACGTTTTTAACACGGCTATGCATGGTTTTACCACACATACGCATCAGGGATCTCATTTCTGTTGTATATTTATCTCTTCATAAATGAAAGTGCCATTACAAAAAATACTTCGTTGTTTATTAAATAACGGAATTATGTACGATTGATTGGAGAGCCGGGACGCTAAGCTAGATTTCTTTCCCGCTGACCTTGAGAGCGGGATAATTGTCCCCCAGTTAGAACCGTCTGACGGACAGTGCCATCTATGTGGAACTATGAACAATAATATATTACAGTTACTGCATGTTTACTGTGAAAATAGTTTTACAAGGCCACATGGAAAACCGTAACAGAAAAGTCATAAAATGTGTTATAGACCCACGAGGATCAATGTTTTCATCAAAACGCAAGATCGTGCAGGTTTTGATACCGCCACGCGTCGTACTGTCTTGGAATATTGGGCTGTTGTTAAATTACTGCCTCTGTTCACTTCTTCTCCCTAAATTTATCTTTTCACAAAAACACCGACACACCCGGACACTGCAGTTGCTTTTAAACCCACCCTTTATAAATTCTCGGAACTCTGTTGCGGTGTATCAATATTATACCTAGTCGTACATACGTAAATTCGGCTATTTTTTAAATTTAAAAACTGTTTTTATTTAGTTATAAAAATATGTTAGTTCGCGTTGCCCTTAAACCATTATGGCGTGAGTTATTGTAAAGAGCGACTCGGAGCGAATTTCAAGCCAATGTTATTTCCAGCAGGATACCATCAGAAACTATTAAATCAGTTCCCAACAGCCACCAAGGTTCCAGCCCGGTACTCTACCAATATTGCCTGCTCCGAGATAGAGGGTAATGCGGTGCACATTGTCACAAGTGACTTATTTATTTAGAAGACTTAAAGACCGGCTGTAGGGACTAAAGAATGTAAAACAGATGGAGTTACACTACATATACATAGTTAAACACTGAAGAGATATTTATTCGATAGATTTGTGTTGTAGGCGTGTCCGTATCCCCGAATTAAGCTCAATTTTTTCTTACTTCGAGTGAAATTGATCAAGCATTTTAAAATAACGAAACTCTCCCCAAAGTAGACAAACGAGTTCATTGGCCTGTCAGCGGTGTAGAAGTTGAATGGTCTCACGTGAATTGGCGACAACAGTTTCTTTTTAAATCGGTATAGACCACAAATCTAGAGGTTATCTGTTCAATGCCCACAATACAAAGAAGAGGCGTGTAGTTTATAAAGGCTGAAAATCTGTGTGTGCCAGAAGAAAATCGAACCAGGGAAAGAAAAAAAAATGCAACAAATTTCTAGACAAAATTTATTTTACCATGAATTTGCTAAGAGACTTGTACGCTCATTCAGTTGGTCACAAAAATCTGCGAAATATGAAAATAAAACGAGCATTTAAAAAGAATCGATGCATGTTCATATTCATATATATATATTTTTTTTCCCGAATTGCACATAGCATGCATTTAGTCATGGGGCAATGCATGCCACTGATACTGGCGGCGTGCGATAATATATATATTTATTTTTTAAATCGCGATTTCTCAAGGAAATAGTTTTTACCATACCCTGCTGTCTTATATATATATATATAAAGAGGGGTGTCTGTGTGTTTGGCTTTTATACGAATTTATAGTTTTATTCCGAGCTCGGTGATATTTTGCACACTTGACCTTTAAAACAAGAGGAAGGTCACTCTATATAAGGTTTAAAAAAACGACATACACCCCCCCTTTTCACATTACCCCGGGTAACGCCGGGTAATTCAGCTAGTAGGTTATAGATAATAAATATATATTATATATCTTGCATTTGATGAGAACTTTTATTTCACTTTTAAGTGAAAAATACATTACGTTAACTTTTTTTTCCTGGTTACTGGTGTGTATATACATACATTAATTATATTTTTGGCAAGACGATACATTTAAAGAGGAAAATTATAAGACCTATACATACATGTATGTATATCGCACGCTCTTTTCGTTCCTCACGTATTTATATAGCAGCACTGTGAACGTATCCAGCTACATAATACAGGGTGTACATATTTCCCATATTTTATAAATTATCACAAAATAATTTTTTTTTTTTAAATTGGGGTAACGTACGTATCATATCATTGATCATATCACCGTTTCGTGTCAAGACTCGTTTAAAGCGGTGGTGGATTTCACCCCATCTTACCTAAACATCAATACAATTCTCCGAATATCCTTCAATGATCGGGTTAAAACCGACTAGAAATGGAACGAGATTATATAAGAGTGGAGTATTATATGATTGCGTATCACATCCGTTCACAAGAGTGACGATGATACGATTTTGTGATACAGATACGGTGGTCTGAAACGGTAAAATGATACATGTGTGTATCCGGCTTAAGGAAAATTTCCTCTTTCAAACCAAAATGCTGTCGATTTTTATCAATCTGAAATTTTAGAGAACATGCAATTGAAGACGATTGTTATTAAAAAATATATATAATGACTCACTTCCGTTACTTCTACGTTTTCAGACAAACAACATTTGGTCGTGGGATCCTTTCGAATTTTTCTTCTCGAATCCGAAGACTATAGGGCCCTACGTTTTTAAGGATATTCTTGGAAACGATGTGACCGTACTTTTGGAAAGGTATGAATACGTATTAGTTTTTTTTTTACTTCTAAACCAGGCTTGAATAACAACCCTTGGGTTTAAATGGACGTCATCATTCAGATCTAATTAACAAACTTACTCTTCTTACTATCTATAGTCCTATCTACTTTAATGTGTTGGCAATACATTTTGGGAAATACTGAATAATTTTTTTTTCTAAATGAATTAAAAATTACTTTGTATTCACCACTTTATTAATAATTACATGTCAACATTTTTCTATAGCGATGATTTCTTCTTGAGGAATATATATAATACTAAAAAAACCACAAAAATATAAACATAAACAAAAATTGATTAAAGTAGGTAAGTAATTAATCAAAAATGTAAAAAAAAATTGAATAACAAATTTATATTAGAAATTAAAAATGACTTTTATTATTAATATTAATATGAAAATAAATTCAAGAAATACAAGTCATAAGTGCGGAAAATACCGATTTATTCTAATTCCTAAATCGGTACCCGAGGTCTGTCTACATGCGGCTAATGTACAAAATTCCGGGAATTTTGCAGTCGCCAGAAGAAGCGAGAAGGTTTGAAAGTTCGGAGTTCATGTAAGAACCCGAAGAAAAGTTGTGATATGATTAAAATGGCAGATTTTGGCCAAAGCAAGGCCAGTGGAGACAGTCGAGACAGTCCAGAAACTCGTGGTAGTCGAGACTTCTGTTTCCTACAAAGCAAGCGGGCCGCTTGCCTCCCCAACTTGATACGCTTCGGGAAGAAATACCCACCGACTCGGCAGGCACCGCCGAACCCAAACGCTCACCGTTCGAGTGCTTTTCGCCTCCTGTCCTATGACGCCGTGGTCCAATCAAGGCGCATACCCACAGCCGTAGGAATCACCATCAAACAGCAGTCGAGCGCCTCTGGCCTCCTGTTGACCCTCCTGTTGAACCGTCTGAAACCGGTCGTCGAGCGGAAGCCGAGCCGCGTGTCCGCCCGGCACCAAAACCTCCCCCCTACCGGAAGTACAGTCGGCTCTCAAGGGTTTTCAACACCAACATTGAGGCGAATGGTAATCTCCCAACTGGACCGTTTGTAGATTACCCGTAGAAATAGTTTTTGTGTAAGAAGTGAAACCCACAATACCTACTAGTAAAGAATGTGTTTTATATTGTGAACTAATAAAAAACTCGACACTCAACTAAGTTACCTGTTTTCTACTGAACCCCAATGACCCCATCATGTCAATATAAAAAAAGATTATTAATTATATTTAATTGACTACTAAGTTTTTTTGTTATTCATTTCAAATTCACTCGTTATTTTGTCCCAACCTGTATAACGCGCTCGCTTACGCATTGCGTTTGAAAAGTAAACATTCACTTGAAATAATCCGGTGATAATGAAAAAAGTTCCCTCTTAAGTTTTTTGTATCTATTTTTGCAGTGGAAATACGTATAAATTAAAATGAAGTTGTTGCGATAAGAGATGTGTACAATATTTTACCCACATTCCTACGCGTGGACCTTGATTTTGAATTTGAACGTTGTAGTTATTATCTTTTTTAGATCGGAAAACCACACAGCAAATAGTACACAGAGATGCCCTAACACGCAAGAGGAATAAAATAAAAAAAGGTGGGAGCGAGAT
Organism: Halesus radiatus; assembly: GCA_022606495.2. Classification (NCBI taxonomy): domain Eukaryota; kingdom Metazoa; phylum Arthropoda; class Insecta; order Trichoptera; family Limnephilidae; genus Halesus; species Halesus radiatus. Next base: position 27,903 of record JAHDVE020002980.1, on the reverse strand, counting down.
AGGAGTACCGCCAATTTAAGTAAAATGGTAACTAAGTAAAAAGGTTCGTGTTGTTTACAAAAATCGAGTATTTGCTTACCCCAATCAAAATCAAGCGAAACATAAGTGAACTAGTCTGGTGCCATAATGGGTGTCACGTGAGCATTGTCTCTAGAATCATACTTAGTGAAAGTCTATCAATTCAGTGATCGGAGCACTCAATAGCTCCGTCTGACCTAAGCAAATGCAAGTAAGCGTCAAGCAATAATTAAACATCAATGGATAGGTCCGAAACATTATTGCGGTCATAAATCATTTCGTTCGCCCTTATGACTTCTAAAAAAAAAATTGTTGGTTGAGAACTGCCTCGAACGCTGGGAGCGCGGTGTATGCACAGGGCTGTTAAAATATCTTGGTCGCATCATGAGGATCGATAGATATAAGAATATCCAACTGATAATTCGGGGAATGGTGATATAATTAGGGTTGGGGCGAATAATACATAGGTACTTGTTTGTATTGGTGTATATGTATACAAGAAACGTCACTGAGAATTAAACTTGTATTTATTGTTCTTAGCAAAAAGGGGATAACAAAAATTTTGTGAATACGTTGCAAACATTTGAATGTTCAAAAAGTTTTACAGGACGCTATTTTTATTATCCGCCCACATTAAAAATGAACTTTTTTCATTTACACTAACAATAAATAAAAAAAAGAGGGTGGTAGATACTCTCAGTATCGCCCTGGTGAATGACCACTAATCAGATTCAAAATGTTGCTTGAAATACCTTTATCTATGTTTGGTGACCAGATCATAGCCAGGTACTTCCCCATTTTCCTACTCCCCTCAGCCTCACAATATACGTCGATTGGGGAAGCCATAGTCCCACTGGCTCTAGACAGTCGGGACACTTGTGCGGTGTTCACATAAAAAAGAGGGATAAATACAAGATTATCCAAATGATATTTCAAGGGAAGATTAAGAAAAATACACCGCACTTTATGGCTTTGAAATCTGCATGATTGGTACGAATGCAGTTCCACCTGCGGAGTAGTTAGATAGCTATCCTCCTATTGGAGAGGAATCAGAAAGATATGACTAGCTGAAATATAATATAGTAGGTCATTGTGGGTTTTTGATTTCTAAGAAACATAATGAAAATGGTCAAACAAAAAATTCCAATTCTTCGAAGTTGGCAAGACAGGAAACGCGTGTTTATTTTAATATAATTTACGATCGTCTATGACAGCATGGAAGTAAATCCGCAAGGCCAATTAATCAAACGTAACAATAAACTTTAAAACGCCTACTCTATTTTAATGACAAGAATTGCACACGAAACATACAGATTCGAAGCCAAGTGTGTTATCTGTTATATACTACATGACCTATATACGTACATAATATAAACATTTGATAGTCATTCTGACCATATTGATTGACATGCATTTTTGCAAAGGTCAATTATAATGGTCCAGCCGCTGAGAGTTCCGGTGCAACCAATATTTGTGTTGCATGCATAGTTGATGAAAAAGAGAGAGACACTGAATAGATAAACTGAGAGAATAGTAGTGTAGGCGTGTTCGTGTGCCCGAAACAGCTTAATTTATATAGATCACATTTCAAGGGATTATCGGTTCAGGACTTGTTAGTTGATCGAGCGGTCCAATGCTATACGTTTCCCAACCAGGCGTCGGTCTCGGGTTCAATCCTCTTTAGCCAAGTCACCCATCATTGCACAAGCAACGTTTCCCCCTTATAATTATGGTAGTACTATAAATTAAAATTTTGTGAGGTTATTCGGGTTTTGAAATAACCGTGCAAATTAAAATTGGGTGGGAGTAAATAAAATCGTGTAAATAAGGCGTCGCAATGTGGATTAACCGCACTTTGGAAATGGCCTTGGTCACAATAATAAAAAAAGTAGTTCATCAGTATTTTTCGCCTTATATTTTGTAAAATGTCATAAGGTTAATAATAAAAAAAAAATCATAACTTCGTAATTTTTTGAGATATCGATAAACTTATTTTACTGTTTAATCATTGAAGAAGATAATATTAACACATCCCAAATGAACCACGAAACCGAAAAAACAAAGAAATTAAAAAGATTTCAGTCGCATCTGGGACTCGAACCCAGGACCTCTACCTATCCGGGGTAACCGCTTAACCAACTTAGCTAATGAGACCAGTCCAATCTACGCCATTTACACCGGTATCATACTTCAAGTTCAAGATTTGTTAATATTATCCTCCATTTTCATAAATCCCATATTATTGGCTGCTAGTCTCTTTTTAATTTCTGTTGTTTTTTCGGTTTCGTGGTTCATTTGGGATGTGTTAATATTATCTCCTTCAATGATTAAATATTACAATGAGGTTTACAAACTTCAATAAGTTGATTATTTTACTGTCTTTATTAACTCTTTAAATATATTTTAATACATTTTCATAAAAACTGAAAAAAAAAATAGAAGACCACCTCATTTGGAATAATAGACTTAATTAATAAAAATAAATCCCAGACTATGGGGAATTTATATTAGTTCGGGGAATATTTCCAGGTGCACATCACTAGCTGTATACCTTTGATTTTCTTCAATGGATCTGTTCAGTGGCCGAATAAATTCATTAATGAAATGACTTATCATAATGTACGGAATAATGTAGTTCTTCCGGTTTCTGATAAGTTATTGCATAGTTTTATTATGAAAGTCGATAGAATGCCGAACAACTATTTATTAGTAAATATGCGAAGATAACAGGTCAGGCCTGTGAGGTTATTTTATTGGTATTCATTTATTTTTATCATTTTTCTGTTTCGGATCGAATAATGGTACCTAGCTACAACACTAGCGATGATGAAGAACAGTTTTACTTCTGAAAAGTTAACTGGGAGATAAAAAAAACAGGTATTAGGTTAATTTATCCGATAGACTCAAAAGTCGCGAGTTCGAAAGCCAACTTAAGCAAAGAAACCGTAAAAATGGATAATATGCACATGTAAATAATTTTGAAAACAGTCTCGCTTCTCGTGACAGGCCAGTATAAATAATCTTAATATTGATTTTTTTACAGCAACTCCACACAGGAGGCCCTGAGGGAAATAATTTCCCTCAAGGCCTATATAATCTTTGGGGATGCTGTGTGGAGGGTCTTTTAGAGGATAGGAAGGGGTGAACATGGGCCGCGAAGAGACCCATGTTGTATGATGGAGGAAACACAGAGGTCGGCAGATCATTCCACAGCCGGGTTATTGAACACAAGAACGAGTCGTAGAAGCGACCCGTTCTCATGTGACAAATATCAACAGTGTGCAAATGTTGGGCACGCGTTTGGCGTGTTTCCCTACTATGCCGAAGGGATTAACGACGCTAGCAGTGGCGGCTCGAGACTTTTGAGTGAGCTAGAGTGGTAAGATTGAAAAATACGACGTTATTGATGTTGTCTTAGCTGAAAATGTTTTCATTTTTTTTTTCAAAATTTCAATTTATTATATGGAGATTTAAGTGGTAGGTAGTAAGCTTTATATGGTGACCAAACTTGAATAGCCAGGTACCTACTCGGATTCCTTTTTACACCTGTTCTTCCCAATCCCAACAAATCATGATTCGCGTATTATTTAATATACTTATAAATAAATGTGATTTGACATTAGACCTTCATGGCAAGCATTACCTAATGTAAAAATATAACATTACAGTACACGTACTGTCTTTCTATCATACGATTGCTGGCAAATCATTTGAAAGATCGCACTTATGTATGTATTTGTGATCACCAATAGTGGTTCAAATTCGATCGAAAATTAACAAATTACAAAAAAGATTATATATGTATATATTTTTTTCTTTTTTAATTGTTAAGCAATTACGTTAGGTTAGATAATGTTTACAGGTTATTTTATTTATTTTTAATGACTTTTAAAAAGTGTCCCGATTCATACGTGTGTTGAATTGTCGTGGAACCGACCCCACACTAGTCACGATACAGTAATCCACTTCACATCAACCCCTCGGAATAACAAGGTTCCATCTGACACAGCAATGTCATGCGATAATATGCTCTATAGGAGGTAACTTTAAGACACATTATCGCAAAATATTGCCGTGTCAGATGGAACCTTGTTATTCCGAGGGATCGACATGCCAGAAACTATTTTAAATTATTCTATTGTACTTGAATATCATAATATTACTTCTTTTGTAGTTTTTTCCAACTGAAAAATTGTGATGTCAAATATGGCCGGTCATAAATTTTCTAGCGAGCCAAAACGATTACTGCAGTAGGTTATCTGAATACCTGATTTACGAGCAGTGGCAAGCGCATAGAATAAATAACATTATACGTTACAAAAATAGCACATTACGCAAAATAACTTAAATAAACAATACCTAACCACAGAAAATAAAATACCTACGTGCCTAAATGCCGTTCACTGGCAGTGGTAGGCAGAAAGGATAAACCGCCATACATCTCTGTCTTGGCTTACACTCCTTGCTTCATTCGCATTCATACATTGTCTCATATATACATCTTCTTAACATGTCCCGACTCAAGTATTTGATTCACTCGATTGTGCCATGACTTCATGGGGCGCCCTGGACTTTTTCTGCCATTGTATATTTATTTTCCTTACACTCCATCTTTGTGTTTTCGTTCTACATGCCCAAATAATCTATAAATCCCTTTCTCAATCGTATCCATTACTTTTATTTCAGCCTTGCATTATTTCTGGGTTTCCACATTTTTAACACGGTTTTACTACACCTTCGCCTCGGACATCTCATTTCTATAGCATTTAGTCTTAAATCCTTCCTCTGCTAGTTCCGTGCCTCACTATTGGTATCAGCACTCCATTGTGATCTGCTAACATCGCTTGTTTTGATGTAATTTTTTTTAATTAGCGGCTTTCGCATTCTGTCCTCCTTCAACGAAATTTATTAAGCAGCGGTGAATGGTATCTTTTCTTATAGTTTTCCGCGTGTAAAATACTGGTCACTAGGTTTCAAAGGTTATGCGGTTTTAGTTGGCCAACTGTGTTGGTTTATTATGACTCGCGGTGTGATTGTTGGTTGCATAAGAGAGTAGAGATTTTTGTGTATAATATGTTATGTATGTTTTTCCTACATTCATAAAGGTGATCTCGGAAAAAAAAATTTTTTTTATGAAAACAAAAAAATTATAGGTGCCTTCCGACATATAAGTTACATACGAGGTTATTCAAAATGCTGAACTCAATTTAATGCCTCTATATTTCCAGATTTATACGTTGTATGTGAATGATCTACATAGACATTGAAAGAGGATATCCGAAAGTATCAAATCCAAACGACCACTAGAATGCCCGCGCCGCCAAGCAGCCATTACAATTCAGTTTAACTCAATTTTGCCCGTTCTCGATACATGCGGTTGGCTCAGCCTATTCCTTTACAGATACATCCAATTTGCTGAAATTGGTGATACCGACGACAAATGCTCTGTCTAGTTGGATGATGAATACTAAAATGGAGAGGAACGATTCGCTGCATTACTTTTGCCGACTCAGTTTTACAGAACTCATAAACACAGAAAACTTTGTGCTGCATGGTAACCATTTTACTCACAACTGACGCGAAATGACTACTTGGCGACGCGAGCACTCTAGCTGTCGCTCGCGCAACTATGAGCGATCTAACGGTGGACACTTTCGGACCTCCTCTTTCAATTACTATATAGATCATTCACATATAATGTATAATTCAGAAAATATAGAGGTAAAAAATTGAGTCCGTCATTTTGAATAACTCTATATTGACCGAAATGCATCAAATTTGATTGCAAGCAGGAGGAAAAGCCATATTATCGAATTTCCTCGGGTAGCGAACCCAGAAACAATTAAATTTAAAGAAAAATATGTCGTTCAAATAGGTGAATTGATTCTAATTTGCTCGGAATCAGAGAATTCTAGGCACCATATTTAACAAATTAATTAAATAAAGAACTAATAAATAAATAATCAGTCTACTAGGTACATTTAAAACCACACCTAAACAAGGATGGATTTGTAAAAAATTGACAATGTTTTTTTTTTTGATAAAATTATTAATTTTACTGCAAATAATTACGCATCTTACTGATAATTTTCTTCAAACATTATATAGTTTATTTAATATCAACGGTATAAATATACCATAAAAATAATTGCACACCACAGTTAACTACAGGCAAAAGAATGTAGCACAAAAATTTCAAAAGGTAACTATTAAATGTGGCATTAGGTCTTACAATGACACCAGAGAGTATATAAAGAATAAAAGTTCACGAAGGACATAAAAGTAAAAGATATGCGTACATATAAAACATATGTAAACTAAGGTAAAATTAATATTGATTGAAAAGATTTGATGGTAATTAAAAAGTACATGTTTTTCGTACCTATCACCTACGCTTTTTCATGGCGGGTTGTGCATTATGTACAATGTACCCGCCGGAAAGTGACTTATTATTAGTATATAAAAGCGACTTGATTTTTTTTTTAATATGATCCCAGAAATCTTGTTTTGACTTGGTAACATTATATTTATAGCAAATAGTATTACGATTAAGTAATTTTGATTACTGTTCAGAGTTACCCAGACGGCTCTTAAGACCTCCTGATCCTGAGCGATTTTCTATGAATTTGCTTTTAAGAATAATCACGCTCTAGTTACGGTGAAACAGTAAAGTTCTGATCAGAAAACGCATTGCATATTTATAACATTAGAATCTGAAGTTTTACGATAATACGTTATTGTTGCTTTATTAAATTACCAGCTGATGTACCCGGATTTGATCGGATTTTTATAATTTTTCTTTAATAATGTTATGAAGTTGTGAATTCTTGCTTTTCGTTTGGGCGCCATAATTGATTTGATAGCTAAAGTAATGCCTTGTGACGATTATTTCCATCTCTTAAAAAAGAATTATACATTTAAAATTTTATTTCAATTCAAAGATTTATTTTTCCGAAATATATCTAAATAATAAAGTTCTTAAGTAGGTACTTACGTGTGTTTTCCATTTTGAAAACATTCTTCCCAAACAAACCTTATTCTTTTTAACATGTAATCTGTGGCTAACCAGAGTGGTATATCTATGGGCTAACCTCAATACAACATGGGTGATTCAATGTTTTTCATACTAATTTTAAAGCGTTAAAGCAACACGCAGACGGCAACAGCAGACGACCTCCATGGTCTAGGGGTAAGCCTCGACTACGAATCCGAAGGTCGCGGGTTCAAATCCCGGCGTGCGCAAGTAAATTTTATTTAATTAATTTGTTCTGTTTCACAATTAATTAATTTTAAAATAATATATGGTATATTTGGGCACGTCCCAGAGTGGAATATACTCTCAGTATCGCCCTGGTGAGAGACCACTATGCAGAATTGAAACGTTGCTTGAAATGGCTTTTAGTCGTGTTTGGTGACCAGATCTGAATAGCCAGGTGTTTCCCCACCTACCTCTTCTCATTCCCCTCCCCCTCCCCAATACCTTCAGCCTCACAACATTTTCCAATTGGGAATGCCATAGTCTCACTGGCCCCAGACGGTTGGGAGCAGTTGGGACTCTTGTGCGATACTCATATAAAAAAAAACAGTTTTACATATTGGATTTCATTCAAACTACACTCTAAACCTTCCCGGTACTAATAATAACAAACTGTGCTAATTTCAGCGAAACCGGTTCAGTAATTTACGAGAAAAACGAGAACAAACAGACAAACATTCGTTTCTAAAAATAGAGATTTATTATTTGATATAGTTTTTTTCGCCTGGTTAAACTTTTGGATACAATATGGTAACCCTTGAGATTATATTTCACAATATGTGTAATGTTTATTGTAGTGCATGCTATCGTTGCAGTAAATGCAGAAAGGCACTTGTGCACACATTGAGTTTAAAAATTCATACCTAGTTCTTACCCACATGAAAGAGTCAAACGCGTTTTAGTGTTTTCTGAATAATAAGTTGAAAATATCTGTAACACTTTCTGAATGACACATATTCTATAATTAGTGTAAAGCAAAATTTTTTTTTTAATTAATTTTTACAATCTTTACTTGTGTTCTGATCATAGATAGTAATATAAAAACAGTTCTCAAATACGTCAAATTCTATTTCTCTTAATAAATTGCGATTTCTTGTGTTTTGATTCAGAAATACAGTTATCGTCTATATCTTATTGCATAACAAAATAGGAGCAAAACTGCATTCCTGACACCAAATTGCTTACATTATAGAAGCATAATACTCGTATTGCTCTCGGATCGACCGTATATAGTTGCAGATGAGTATACTTGGGGGCGCTGGTTCATAAATTACCGTTCTCACAACTATAATAATCTAACTAACTAACTAACCATCACTCCGTTTCTCCGCGGGGGTAGGCAGAGAGGACGGACCGCCGAACTACTCGAATAATCTATATATATAAAATCTCCTTGAAGAAAATAATTTCCCTCAAGGCCTATATCATCTTTGGGGATGCTGTGTGGAGGTCTTTTAGAGGATAGGAAGGAGTGAACTTGGGTCTTGAAGAGACCCATGTGGTAGGATGGAGGAAACACAGAGGCCGGCAAATCATTCCACAGCTGAGCTGTTGAACACAGGAACGAGATGTAAAAGCGCCTCGTTCTCATGTGACATGTCTACTGTGTGTAAATGTTGGGTACGCGTTTGGCGTGTTTCCCGACTATACACCGATGCCGAAGGGATCAATGACGCTAGTTACTCAGAGCATCTTCCATTAAAATACTGGTAAAATAAGGACAGCATTCCCACCTGACGTCTGTGCTCTAAAGATCTCAATCCGTTTGTTAAGATCGGCGAATCTATCAAACGGACCGCCCGAGTCGAGAGTTTTTTCAGATATTTTGGGACTCCCGACCAGAGGTGGCTGCCAAATTCTACAGTGGGGCGCACTTGCGATTTGTAGAGGGTCAGCAGTTGTGTACTATTAAAATATCTGCTGCGGGCTCTGTACAGTACGCTCAGCTTCTGAGAGGCTAACTTTACTCTGGCTTCAATGGAGCCCCCATACCTGAGCTGGTCACTTAAGGTTACACCAAGCATATCAATGGAGGGCTTGTTGGGAAGATTGCTTCCATTAAAGGAGACTAGATTGTCATTCCGATCCCTTTTAGACGTAATCAGACATGATTGGGTCTTTGAGACATTAAATTCGACGAGGTTATTCTTACCCCAAAAGATACGTTTGTAACTTTGCTTGTTTGTCCTCGATGTTCTCGAAAATCACTGGACCGGTTTCGCTGAAAATAGCACAGTGTTTTTATTAGTGCCGGGAAGGTTTAGAAAGTAGTTTGAATAAAATCCAATATGTAAAACTGTTGCTATAACATTTTAAAATTAGTATGAAAAAAATTGAACCCGCCATGTTTTATTTAGGTTAGTCCATAGATATAACACTCTGGTAAGCCACAGATTGCATATTCAAAAGAAATAAATTTTTCTGGGTAGAATATTTTCAAAATGGAAAACACGAGTAGGTACCTACTTAAGAACTGTATGATTTAGATATGTTTTGAAAAAAAAATAAACGTTTGGAATTAAATAAAATATTGAAATGAATGTTTCTTTATTTGGAGATAGTTACTTTGCTGTCAAATCAATTGTGGCACCCTAATGACAAGTGAAAAATCCCGAGCAAGGCCGGGTACACATCAGCTAGTAACATAATATAACATATATATAATAATTACAATTGACTTGCTCAAATATGCTGGGGTAAAATAGGATGGGTCGAGATGGGATCCAAAGACTTACCCCTGATCCTTATTTCTTCACAAACCTCTGCTTTAGCTGTTGACGCACTTGAGCACATAAATAATGAATAATAGTTTAACTTAAAAAATCAGAGACGATATTCATCTGCGGCGGATCACACAATACAAATGCCACGGTGATGGCGAACACAATACGAATATTGCAGTGGGTTGCGGGTGCGAAATTAATGCGTAGTTAACGAAATCACAACAGACAATGATGCGGGTAAAGTCGATGGACTAGGTATGGATTACAATTGGGTAGGTTTATTTGGAATGCATATTATTGTGCAAATCAACTATTAGGCTATCCAAGATGAACCCTAACCGGCGCAACTATACTTACGTATGAAAAGTACACGAAAACATGGATAAGATTTAGACACATAAACGAAACTACTCAAATTAAAGCATATTTATAAGGAAAGTATTGTCTTGATATTTTTTTCCAGAGATTTGATTTCCACAAATAATGCAAATCAGAAACTCAATAAATAAGTATCCATCTATTCCTTTCTTCTCTCTTTCGACATTTAAAGTAAACACGTCGCAATGTCTTCTCAGTCATTCATTTTTTCATGAAAATGTACGAAATTCAAATATTTTTCAGTCTGTGTACATCCGTTTTATTTTTGATTTGGAGATGTGCAGGGACTCGCAATTAGGAGACACATTAATAAGATTTTTTCAACGCATTACAGGAACAAAAAAAAAACGGCATGAAATTTAGAGTGAATATAATATTGAAAAACATTCCGAAAATACTTCCATATGAAAGCGATTCCAGGTTTTATATATCTCAAATTTATTAATAATGATTAAAAAAATAAATATATTAATTATGTTTCAACGTTATTGTACATATTTATTACTAATTGCTAAAAAAACGCTTTAGGTGGGTATATTTATTACCTATTCTATCAGAAATATAAAACTTTTCGATCGCAATGTTAATGTTTACGAGTAGGTGTGCGTTGTATACAGTAAAGTATTTCAAGATCAAGCCAGTTCGTTAACTCACTCCCGAAAGCACGACAACGGTCTAAACTTGGGATTAGAAAGAAATCGATACATTGACCTACATCTACTAGCATTAGAAATATTATACCTTGCGATATGCTTCCAATTCTCACGAAAAATTGATATTATGTCGTTCATACGGTTACTGTCGGTGTGAATAACATAGAAATTTGTACACATACAAAATATCAAAATATCTTGATGGAATAATTAAAGGCATACTGGCAAGATAAAAATACAATAAAAACCGAGTTAGCAAGAAGTGTTACGAAAAAAATATCATCGGCTGCGAATAAAATCAACACGAATGCGATCGCACAACAAAACGCAAATACATTATGTAAATTTCTCACTTGCGCACAAAAATAAAACAGCAATTAAAATAATAATGAACAAGAAAAGCCTGTTAAATTAATTTATCGCAGTCGAGCAGCCGAACATGCCTCACTTGCCGCACTTTCAGTTACGGGAGTTTCAGTAGTTCAGAAGTTGCTTCGGCATCGTCGGGCGCCCCACGGGCTATATTGGATTTCAACAATGCATTAAAAGTAGGCACATCTACGCGTGTGCTAATGCTCGGACAAACATTAAAATGCCGTAAAATCGCATTTTCCTCAACATGCACCGGTGGGAGTCGATTGACACAATAAATTATTACTCGTAGAGCTGCAACAACATTTTTACGACTTTTCTGTTATTTATCAAATAAAGCGACGTGAAATCAAATATCACAAGTGGAAAATAAACTTACGTAAATTAAGGTTTTCTTCTTTACGAGGGCCAAAACGGCAAATTATCAATTACCACGAAATGAGATGAAAACACAACTTTTTTGATCGTGTTGCAATTTGTGAAAAAAAACAAGTGGAAAAGCTAAGTTAATTAGCGATAATTAAAATTTGACTTACAATTGAGTTGTTAATTCACACCAGCACGTAAAACACAATTCGGATCACTCTGCACTAACAGCGAGAACACGCGAGCACGGGCGAGAGTGAAAAGCACGCGCGAGAGTAGCCGTCGCACAACCGTCCACAGAAACTGCCGGCGCAGGATTAATGCGGGAAGCGTGGCGCGAGCTGGAGGAGCCTCGGAAACGAATAGTCTCGGCTCTCGGTGTGCTCGCAACTTGCCACTCGCCACTCGGTAGGTCGGATAGCTCAGACGACTGAGGCGCGGTGACTCCCCGCGGCCGGCTCCCAACTCCCAACTCCCTGCCCGCGAGCACGGTGACTCGGGGGGCACGATGTCAAATTAAGGTTTGCTTCTCATCGCGTTGGGACGTCTAAAAACGCGACGTCTTAATCCGTCTTATTATAAAGTGCCTAGATCGCTATCCAAGCCGCATCGTACCTGTTATTTGCGCCAATGACAAAATTGTCGTGCGTTCTACCCGTTTTTTTTCTATTCTTTTTAAACACTTCATTGAACTCTTTCACACTTTGATAATTATTGCACCCAATAGGCAGTCTTCATAAACTAGGAAGTGAACTCTTATTCTATTAAACAAATAATTTAATATACCCAATGATACAAAGATGAATATACCCTAACATTTATAATAGTAAGTGCACCCCTTTCACTAATCATCACTTACTCTGGTCAACTGAAATATAATATAATTGATTGTCTTGTGACTGCGATAAATAATTGACATTTAATACTGTATATCGGGAGGGTAAGATGTCTATTTGAGCTGTTATTCCCTTCTCGCGTTAGGCCACTAAAATAACGAGATCTTAAGAGGAACGGCTACCCAGCCTGTTGCATACAAAATTTAATTTTGGATTTTGAGGCCAAAATACTAACCTAAACCTAATTATATTTATTTTCATCAAAAGGTATAGCAAATATCTAATACGGATAATCAGTATTTTAGCATTTTTTGATCTCACTACATAAAGGTCATTCAAAAAATCGAATTTTCGCGATTTCAGAGGCAACTATAGCGATTATTTGGGGGCTAATGGTAATTTAAAAAATACGGTTTTAACCCGTCTACTATGACAATATAATAAATAATAAAAAAAAAATAATAAACTCATTATGATGGGCTTAAATTTATATTAAAAACGATAATTTTTTTTGTTGGAACACAAATTTGCCGTGCATGATTTAAAATCTTGACCAGAAAAGATGTTTTTACAATATTTACATAGCAAAAAAGATAATTTAAAAAAATACCACTAACCCGCAAATAATTTTTAAAGTTGCCTCTAAAATCATGAAAAATAGATTACCCTAATGGACTATACTTCATAATTTAATTTTTAAAACAAAAAACCCAAAAAAAATTAAATATTTCTAATTCTTACTAGATATTTACTATACCTTAATTTTTTTAAAAGATCATTCAGGTAGGGTGAATATTTTTCCCTCAAATCCAAAATTAAGTTTTATTTATTTAAAATCAACGTTATAAATATACCATAAACAATTATTACATGTCACAGTTAACTACAAGCATAATAATATAGCACAAATGATTAAAAAAAGGTAACTATTAAATGTGGCATTAGTTTTACAATGATATCAGAGAGTATATAAAGAAAGTTCAGGAAGGATAAAAAAGTAAAAGATATGCGTACATATAAAACATATGGTAAACTTAAATTATATTAATATTTATTGAAAAGATATGATAGTATAGCCTTCTTGTGCAGTTAAATATATCCGCTCTATCTGCGTATCTATTACTAAATTCATGTACTAACGAGTGTCTGTAATGCTCAGTCCTGGTGTTGTTACATTTAAAGGGAATTTTGAAACGAGTTGCCCTCGTAGGTATACATTTTGTATGAAACGGGGCGCGCAGCCATTTCTCCTAATTCTTCTTCTTACAAAGTGCCTTGTTTCCAACCTAGAACCCATCTCCTACCTAAAACTTGCACCAAATTGTACAAGCGTCAAGCATTCACAGTGTATTTTTTTTCACATTAAGCACTTGATTAAACTGTTTTTTGCTGGTCGTAAGAATTATTGAGAAAACTTATATAATTTTGTTGACTTTTCTACTTAACGGTCAAATGCGCGTGAAAAGTCGGGCCACTTTATCATGAGAATTGTAGGATAATGTGAATGCACTCTCCTTGGTTCATTAATAAAAGTCAGCGTGATATATTATGAATTCGCCCTCACACGATTATTTTCTGAGGGGGGATCCTATAATACCACAACACAGAATACAGAGGATCGCTGCTCTGTTCGGGTCGTTTGACAGCACGAATCTTTCACCATAACATTTTCATAATCTCTCTGATAAATTTTACTCGCATTAATACTGATTATTTGTATTTTAGAGGAGTGTCCTTTTCACGGCTTTTTTTATTCGAAAAAGAAGAATGTATATTTGATTCAAGAAGAAGCAAGATGTGACAAGAAGCAAATAGATGTTAGGAGATGAAAAGGAGGATTAAGGGGAAGGTAGAAACTAGAATAGACAATGAGACCTAATAAGAGGCTACCAGAGACCAGAACAGCCAAGAACAGGCTAGAAAGACCATGACGAGGCAAGTAGATACAATAAGATACCAGGAGAACCAAGAAAAAGGAAGAAGTGGCTAGAAAAACCAAGGAGAAGCAAGAATATGTAAGAAGAGGCGAGAAGATACTAACTTGTAATACTAATACAGAAGCTTGAGGCAAGAAGTAACAGAAAGCAAAAAGAAGCGGGAAGCGAGAAACGAAAAACATTCAAACAATTCCTTTATTCCTACCCATCTCAAATTCAAAAATTGACTTATTAGGTTGCCATGTATACCGGTTGATTAAACACCAACCTCCTTTCTATCAACACAGCTCGTGTTCCAAGTCCTAACAAAACAGTGCCCCCTGGTGTACCGGTCGCAGGAGTATTCCTGGCTGGGGTGGTATTTTCATATCGTATCGTATCGTATACTCTACAGATATTTAATAGCAACCCTGGTGGATTTTCGTACGTTTATTTTCTTTTTCATTATTAAAAAAAATATATTCGTACTAAGAATTTGGGTTGGTTGGAAGAAATTGCTACTTGGCAATAAGCTGAGTTTTTTTAACTTTTATTTATTTACAAAATTGTATAACAAAATCAAAACGTAAGCCACTTATCTCACTTGGACAGTCCCGTATCGATATGAGTAGCGTTGTAAAGTGAAACGATAGAAACCTACGTACAACCTAAAAATAAATAATCGTTGAAGAAGATAATATTAACATATCCTAAATGAAACATGAAACCGAAAAACAACAGAAAATAAAAATATATCAGTCGCATCCGGGACTCAAACCCAGGACCTCTGTCTTTCCGGGACAACAAGAAAGAGGTCCTGGGTTCGAGTCCCAGATGCGACTGATATCTTTTTATTTTCTGTTGTTTTTTTAGGTTTGATGTTTCATTTAGGATATGTTAATATTATCTTCTTCAATGATTAAATATTACAATCAGGTTTTTAAACTTCAATAAAATATTTAAAAAATAAATTATCACAACAAAACATAGCACTACAGTTATTTAAACAACAAATTCTAAATTTGGGCAGTATATTTTTAGTTGATAACGCTGACGTAAGAATTAATAGACTTGCTCTAAGTTATATTTCGACGGCTGAAGGCAAAGGCCATGTGATACCCATTTTCTCAACAGATTAGTTCAATGTTGTCAACATATATTTAGCTTAATTTTGACTGCGGTAAGCAAAATACAAAACCTATATAACAAGGGTCAAACTAAATACTTTAGCAAAATATTCGGTTTTCGTAAACAAGCCGAACCTTTTTATTAATTTGACGTTTTACTTAAATTACCGTTACGTCTAGCTTCCCCCTCGTTTCTGTTTTTTGGTTTCTTCCCTTGCGTGTTAGGGTTTCTCAATGTATTATTTCTCCTTGGTCGAAAACAGTGACATTTCAAAGTAAGCCAAATATCACAAACTACCTGTGATGGCTCCAATCAGTGACAATCATAGGGTGACCAATGATCATACTGACCATGACAGGGGTATAGCAGGAATAATAATGAATGTAAAAATAAAATAAAAATAATGTAATAATTAAGTAAATAAGAATAGATATGTTATAGAAGGCACCTAAATAATAATACCGAGCATAGAATTTCTATACTGATAAGGGACAACAAAGGTAATCCGAAACCACCCCTTTCAACTTATATTGAGTTTTTGCCAAAAAAAAAAATACCAATTTTTGTGTTGTCGCTAAGTCTATTATATGACAAAGGAGCTTTATATGAAAAACTCCTTTCTCCAAAGGACATTCTGATATTTACCGGCTGATACATCAAGAAAAACACATTGTGCTTCGCAGGCACAAACAAGATCTTTTGGCAGTAACCGTGGAGTTTATTTAAAGAGAGCCTGTATTATGTAGAGCATTACTGTCAACATTTTACTTTAACCGAACACTAATTTTTTTAAATATGAATACCGCACAAGAGTCCCAACTGCTCCCAACCGTCTTAAGCCAGTGAGACTATGACATCCACAATTGGGGAATGTTGTAAGGCTGAAACTATTGGGGAGGGGAAGGCGAAGGGGAAGAGGAAGGTGGCTAAATACCTGGCTATTCAGATCTGATCACCAAACACGGCTAAAAGCCATTTCAAGCAACATTTCAATTCTGAATGGTGGACTTTCACCAGGGCGATACTGAGAGTACCTTCCAATCTGGAACGTGCTCAAATATACTATATTTTATTTTTAAATGAATTAATTGTGAAATAACACAAATTAATTAAATTAAAATTGCTTGCGCACGCCGGTATTAAACCCGCGACCTTCGGATTCGTAGTCGAGAGCCTTACCCCTCGACCATGGAGGCCGTCATAACTGTGATGAACATAAAAATAAAATATAACATTTCTTACATATTATTTTTTAAATTAATATTTGAACAATATTTAGGGTCGGTTTAGAAGCAACGTAAATCATTGCTTAGACTTAAGCTTCCTAATTGGCCGCTTAAGCCGATAATTGGAACTAGTTCCGGTGCTAGTGACAAATCCCATCTGTCAAATTTGGCATTTACGTAAATAATTCCATCTAAATTTACGTTCACTCGTAAATTGCCTACTTTTACCAGTACCGACTTCGATGATTCATCGAGCGATGAGGAATAACGATGATATTTATTGATTGGGATAATTTTCAATATAAAACACTCTGAAGGGGAATTTTCAAAGTTTAAATGTTTATTTATTTATTCATATCTATTTTTTACAGAAATTTCTTTTTTATTATAAACATTTATTTTATAGAATGATGTGTACGTAAAATGTAAAAATGTAAGTGAATTATTTATTTAATCAATGAAGAAAATAAATTAGGTGATTTTGGACTGTGAACATTTCAATTAGGATTGCTTATTATTCACATATTGTTTTCAAAGTTCTCATTCTTGTTAATATTATCCTCCATTTTTAAATCCCATATTATTGTCTGCTATTTAAAAATGGAGGATAATATTAACAAGTCTTGAACTTGAAGTATGATATCGGTGTAGATGGCGTAAATTGAACTGGTCTCATTAGCTAAGTTGGTTAAGTGGTTACCCCGGATAGGTAGAGGTCCTGGGTTCGAGTCCCAGATGCGACTGAAATCTTTTTATTTTCTGTTGTTTTTTCGGTCCCATCCCATATCCCATATTATTGGCTGCTATTTAAAAATGGAGGATAATATTAACAAATCTTCTTTATTTTCTGTTGTTTTTTCGGTTTCGTGGTTCATTTGGGATATGTTAATATTATCTTCTTCAATGATTAAATATTACAATGAGTAATACAAACTTCAATAAGTTATAAAAATAAATTGAATTATTTATATTTAATGTAAATATTGTTATCTTTGATTTTTTTATATGAATACCGCACAAGAGTCCCAACTGCTCCCAACCGTCTCTAGCCAGTGAGACTATGGAATTCCCAGTTGGGGGGATGTTGTGAGGCTGAAGGTATTGTGGAGGGGGAGGAGAAGAGGAAGAGGGAGGTGGGGAAATAACTGGCTATTCAGATCTGGTCACCAAACACGGCTAAAAGCCGTTTCAAGCAACGTTTCAATTCTGAACGGTGGTCTTTCACCAGGCGATACTGAGAGTATCTTCCACTCTGCAAATTTGGTGCAATTACGTTATGGAAAAAAATCTAATGTTTGAACATAGTTTGCTTTCATCGGTTAGTAAGTCATAATTTCACGAATAATGCACAGTTTTGAGCAAACCAAATACTACTTATAGTTGGGGTCCTCGCATATGGAACCATGCGGGCTTGTGTTGAGAATTTTATCAAAAATCAACACGTTAATAAAACCCGCGTAAAAATATACGGTGGGAGTTGACGTGTCATACATCGCGATAACATTTTGATTTTGCAAAGAAAAAAGGGATACGTTCCTCTATTAAAATCGTAGACAAAACTAGTAATATTGTTGTTTTCTATATTGTCTATGCTTACATCCTATATACGGATTTTTTCTATGCTCGTCAAAAAATCCTCATCTTGTACTGATAAACCGGCCCTTAAAGACTCTACGGTAGTCTTGTGACAAAAACCCGACCATACAACATTATATGTTATATTTTTTATGTTACATATAAAGGGAAGATACTGGTAAAGATGTTCCCTACTTGCTACGCTAGCTTGGCCCGTGTTATAGAGCAACTAGTCCACTTTGGTTTGTTTTAATTTAAAAAAAAGCATTTTGTCTATTATATATTACGTTATACTATATTTTTTGTAAATAAAATACTTATAATGGTTTATCTAATATAAAACAATGGAAGAGTAAGTAAAATTTTCTTGATATAAGGATTTTCTTGATATGATTTAATATAAGAATTTTAAACAGTAAAACATAAAGGTAGAAAGAGATTTGAACAAGTGCAGAAAATCCATTTCTTTAGTATATATGTTCCTGAGAGTCTTAAAGATGTAGGCTAGCTTCCTTATTTTGTTTTCTTTATATAAGAATTTTAAACAGTAAAACATAAAGGTAGAAAGAGATTTGAACGAGTGCAGAAAATCCATTTCTTTAGTATATATGTTCCTGAGAGTCTTAAAGATGTAGGCTAGTTTCCTTATTTTGTTTGTTTACGGAAATAATATAATCAATTTATTGGAATAGCTATTGATGTTTATATACCTGATTATAATATTTAATTACGTAAAAGCCCAGACGAGCGTATATAATCAAATAAATTTAAAAAAATATGTAAATAAACAAAATTTAAGAAAAAAAAGTTGAAGACAATATGATCAAATTTCAAATGAAAATATGAAACAGAAAAAGAAACAGAAAATAAAAAGGTAACCATATTAAGTAAAATAATACATAAAATAATGCGCAAGTAGTTAATAAAAAAATAAAAAATATATTTATATATATTATTCATAGATACCTATATAAAATGTAAAACGAAATAAAAGTATTACAGGAATGCATCTCGCAGAGGAAGGTAGAACGTAGATCAAGGAAGAGAAAGGAGAATCAAGTGAATCAAATATGATGTGCCGCTGAGAGGTCCGCTGTAACCACAGCGCCCTTGAGGTGATTTTTCAGAAAAACGGCGCTATATAAATCATCCAAGTATTATTATTATTATTATTTCTGTTACCTGTGACTACCTGCCACTGAGGGGTCCGTTGGAAATTATTTTTCTGTTACATTTGTCTACCTGTCACTGAGAGGTCCATTGGAATCTATTTTTCTGTTACAAGCACTGAATAGATAATATACCTACTACCTTCGATAGCAATATCTTTCATGTAGATTTGAATGGAAACCGCTTAACCATTTTCGTTCTAGACTGACATCGTACATTCCATACTATTTGATTTTAAATTTGTACTGAGAGAGCGAATTTCCCATTTAAAAATTAAGGCCCGAAAGGCCACACTTAATCCACCAAACACGCTCACATAGGATTTCTTTTGTTTTTATTTATTCTATGGAATCGTCTCGTATGAGAAACTATTTTTTTTTTACATATTCTATAATTTTAGCAATTGGCACAAAGGTCAATGCTCAGCTATACATTCCGGAGCCCGGAGTGCAGGTGGTTTTCAATAGTGTCTCTCGAAAATGGATAAAGTTAAAGTTATGTATTTTGCATAAAATCTCCATACTTATTAAAAAAAAGCTATTAATTCTAAACATATACAAATTATAAAATCACTAATACAGGTAGGTATCCATTTCATTATTTATCAATTTTAATATTGTGGGGCTGACTATGCAGACTATGCAGTCAGCAACCATAAGTCGCAGTACTTCTTAAAGCACTGCAGCGATGTCGATATTCGAATAAACAGTGGTATTTCATTCCAAAGTTTTGTTGAGGAATAGCTGTAACTAATGAATGGACCAAGAAGTATGAATGTGCCAATATATAATTGTATGGCAGTGTATCCCCTCTGCCGAGCCCTACAGGGAAATTTGGCGACAGTTGCGTAATTTAACAGTACTTTTAGTGATGTATTCATTCATCCTACGTCACATCACGTCATATTCTTTTTAAATTGAAAAATAAGCAGAGCAGTGTTGGCTAAGGTCAACAGAACTGTTAAATTTCCTAGACCGGGAAAATTTGTGGCGCCGTCATGTACATAAACAATATAAACACGCTGCAGCCGAATAATAACATATGAACAATACGAATATGAATGAAGTCACAAATTTTTACGTCATTTTATAATGACTTACCCCGTATGAGACACGGATGAACGCGCCTATGTGATGTTTCTACCTACACACGTAATTATGTATACATATTGTTATCGTTGGACGGCCTATAGTCTACACTGAGGAGATAAACCGGTAAAAGTGCGCTGTGGGCGTGTTTATGTGTTGAAGTAAGGTCAATGTTATCTTAGTTGGAGTGAAATTAATAAAATATTTTCAAATATCGAATTTCATTATTGAAATTGATCAAATATTTTCAAATATCGAAATTCATTCTTGAAATTGACCAATCGTTTTCAAATATCGAAATTCATTCTTGAAATTGATCAAACATTTTCAAATATCGAAATTCATTCTTGAAATTGAACAAACACTTGAGTGGTTTAGAAGTCGGAAGGCATTACTTAAATTAGCGACTTCAGCTTTATTTCAATTCGATTTATATTACCCTTCTATAAGAATATCTGTTCAGTGACTGCCTATAATACTTCCTTGCTAACACATCAGGAAAGGAACAATTTTTATAAAAACATGGATGTTATAAATGATACGGATAATAATAATATTTTAATAATTTTCATAGCGCCGTTTTTTTTGCGAAAAATCACTTCAAGGTCGCTGTACCGGAATAAACATTTATTATTATTATTTTTATTATTGTACAAATAATACTGTAATTCTCTATATAATTTGTAACCATAACGGTGGTCTCTGGCGTCATGAAATCTGGACCAGTATAATCTATCTGGAATTATTTACATCATAGGCTAAAAAGATAAGAAGCTATATGTATTACCGCTTGTTCCAGTTGTTCTTCGTCTTCTCTTCTGATACTCTCTTCCTATCGGAGATTGGCTACCACCAGGTCAATCGTCACCCCGCTGGCGGCAGCCCAGAGCAATAAGCGGAACTGCATGCGTACTAGTCACGCAGGTTTCCGAGCATGTGGAGCGGCGTCTTCAATCAATCTTAAAAATCAACAATAATACAAAGTTAAATAAATAATCCCCAGCAAGACGGGATATATATCATCTAGTTAAAAAAAAAAATACAATTTCAGACTAACCAGATAAGAAGAACGGCAGCGCTGCCTGTTTCATACATAACTTAATTTTGGATTTGAGGCCAAAACACCCATCCAAACTGAATGATATATTTTTTTTATTATTAAAGGTATAGTAAGTATCTAGAACGGATGAGAAGTATTTTACTTATTTTTGTTTTTAATTATGAAGAATTTGCCATGCGAAATTTTTTTTTTTCATAAATTTTATGGAAATTAGAAAATTATTTGCGGGAACATCGTTTTTTTTTTTTTTAATTATCATATTTGCTAAGAAAATATGATTATATTACGTACATAAAAATACAAAACCAAAACATTTAAAAAGAAAACGTTTTTTTGGATCGATATTTTAAATTATGTACGGCAAATTTGAGTTCCAACGTAAATTGGTCGTTTGTAATTTTATTTAAACTCCACCATAATGTTTATTTAATTTTTTTAAATTTTGTATTTCATTATATTTTCAAAGCAAACGGGTGAAATTTTTTTTAAATCACCGTTCGCCCCCAAATAATTCTTAAAAATGCATCTAAATTTTCTAATGTAAAACATAAATAAATAAAATACTTCTCATACGTACTTATTATTTACTAAACCTTTAATTAAAAAAAATATATATACAATTTCAGACTAACCAGATAAGAGGAACGGCTGCGCTGCCTGTTTCATACATAACTTAATTTTGGATTTGAGGCCAAAATGCCCATCCAAACTGAATGATATATATTTTTTTTAAATTAAAGGTTTAGTAAGTATCTAGAACGGATGAGAAGTATATATATAGTATATGTAGACATATGTTTACCATATGTTAGCATTATAAGCCATTTTGGATCAGTGGTATGTTTTTGACAACTGGAAAGGTTAGTCACGTTTTTGTGTGTTCTTCGATTTTTTACTTTAGGTTCGTTTTCGGAGGCATCATCAGTCCGATTGAAGTGAAATTTTAGATTTGTTTTATTTTCAATGTCTTCATCAGCTTTTGTTCAAAAAATCAAAAAATATTAATACTATGGTGGAATTTCCTAGTTTTGGTCGGAACGTGATATATATATATTTATATACTAGAATATATCATTAGGTTTAGATGAGTATTTTGACCTCAAATCCAAAAGTAAGTTTTGTATGAAACATGCCGCGCAGCCGTTCCTCTAAGTACTAAAAGAAATATGAACCCACGAGTTACCTAAATAAAAATGGTTTTATTTTACTCACAATATTTTTTCTTCTTATATAATAAATGTATCATTTTTTATTACGAGGATTCTGTAATCAACCATCCCAGTGTTGCCAGATGCATTCTTTATAAATCTCCGTCGGTACTTAAATATTAACAAAGTAAAGAAGAATTCGCAATTTCTTGATAAGAGCAATGGCTTTGCAGTAAACAATGGCGGAAATAAACGCTATCAGAGTGCTGATTAAATTTATTATCAAGAATAATCTTTGTTACTCATCTTTTACATACATCTTCATCTTCTCATTGACTCTTTTGTATTGAAATTAAATCCCGCCTTCAATGCGTTGGTAATTTTAATTTTTAACTAGATGATATGTATCCCGCCTTGCTGAGGATTATTATTTTTTTTTAATAAAGTAATGAAGTTGTGAATTCTTGCTTGTCGTTCGGATGCCATTATTGATTTACGAGCGAAGTAATGTCTTGTGACGACTATTACTATGTATTAACAAAGAAACATTCATTTAAAATTTTTATTTCATTTCAAAATTTTTCAAAATATATCTAAAAAACATTCTACCTCTCAGATAAACCTTCTTCTTTTGAATATGTAATCTGTGGCTTACCAGAGTGGTACATCTATGGGCTAACCTCAATACAACATGGCGGGTTCAATCTTTTTAACAGTTTTAAAACGTTATAGTAATAGTTTTACACATTGGATTTTATTCAAACTACTATTTTAAGTGAAACGGTTCAAGTAATTTTCGAGAAAATCGGGTACCAACAAACAAACATTCATTTTTATATATAGAGATTATGTTTTCATCATTTTAATATTATAAGAAAGTAGGTACACAAGCATGTAACTTATTTTTTATGTGAATACTGCACAAGAGTTCCAACTGTCTGGAACTAGTTGGACTATGGAATCGAAAATTAGGTATGTTTAACCTGAGCTTATTAATTAACTTACTAAAGTCCAATTTACAACATAATTACTCGAAAATAGAAGTTTAATTTAAAATTTGTATATATGATGGTAACTATATGAATGAAACATAGAAACAAAAAACTTAAATAAACATTAGATAGTAGAAGTGACAAGTAAAGTCAAGACCTGGTTGAGTTATAACAATTATAATATTTCTTTGCTTAAAAACCATTTATGCTTACACCAAAAAAATTAAGGTTTTTCACTTGAATTGACCAGTTTACACATTCTGGACAATGGCGAATTGTATCCATAATTGGACGCAGTTATGCGGAATGCATCCAACCAAAAAATAATATCTGTAGGAAAGCATGAAAAAGTCGATTTTGGCAATTTGTGAGTTTGGCACTCTCTGCATCACTTCGTCCAATTATTAGTTGAGTCCTGATTGGGGAGAGCAGTTCATTATTTCCGAGTCTACGGAAGGAGATATAAAAAGGGATGAGATGTAGAAAAGTAGGTAAATCGATAATATGATTGATATTTTTGATGAAACAAATGAGAAAGAATATGTTCCTACGGTCTTTTAAAGGAAAGTGGTTTAGAGTTGGTTGAATTCGTATATTCCGTTTTGAATGGGACCGTCCCATTTTTAGGTACTCTGTCCCGTTGTCCACGAGGAGAGCTGTCTGCTTTGGGAAACTAAATCGTCCCGTTATCAACTTTATCCCGTCGGTTTTATAGACTCTTTTTTATTTACACGGTCCTAGTGGAAGCAGTATCACTAATTGCTGGCCTAAGTAAAACCAGGTGGCTTGCGCTTATGCCTGCCATTGACTGTATTTGTGAAAATGCACAATTTGAGCATAAAAAATATGTCCCAACATACTGAAAAACGTTTTTGAGAACACTAGTTCAGAATTGTGGGTTTATTTAATGTCACGCTCGGCAATGTTTAAAATATTCCTGCAATTCACGTTGGTCGGGAAATCAATTGATTAATACATAATTTGGCTTTATAATAACAATAAAAATAATATAATAACTATAACCGAAAAGCACGTATTATATAATAAAGGAAAATAGAAAATAATGTAACAACAGTTATAAGTTGAAGTTTCACATAACCCGCCTCACTAGGCTAACTACTTTAAAACAAAGAACTCTGTTTCCCCCAAATCTAGTCCTACAGTTAACCCCGTTTTGAGGGAAATAATAAATAGTCACATTAGGTATGTTTTGAGACTGAAGGGAGTGTGGAAGGGATGGAGATGAGAAAGAGGGAGGTTGGGTAATACTTGGCTGCTTAGACCTGTTTACGGTTTCGGTTTTGATTCTGACTGGTGGTTTTTCATCAGCGCAACAATGAGCCACCTTTGGTCTGGAGCCCCCATAACTTATTATTATATTAATAATTCAATTATAAAAATCTTGGAGAATTTTTTTTCAATTCATTATCAGGACAAATTAAAAACTAAAATTCAATTTTCATCGTAATAAATACGCTGAAAATATGTACCGAATAATATAACATAAATAAACAAATAACTAAAAGAATAACTCACACCCCATTCACACAACCTCAGCTTAATTATGGGGTAGATCTTGTATAAATATTATTATTTAATTCTAACATACTATTACTGAAAAATATTGTAACAATTATTTTTTTTTTGTAAATGATGTAAGGTTTCTTTTTTGAATTAATATAATTTAATTTTTGTAAATTATTTAGGGTAAAAACAAACACCTTAAAAACATCGAAATCGTACGATCTGTCTGATATAAGTAGATTCCCTATCTTGATCGCAGTATTTAAAACATATAGGTGGGAATGTCATGTTTGTTCTACCGATATTTCTGTGGAAAGTACTGCGGAGAACTACTTTAACTGATATCTTCGACACTGGTCGACATTTTTCGATCGTGAGAACGGGCCGCCTGTTAGACAATTAATTATTTTCATTAACGTTGCAACAAGTAGACACTAAGGCTATTTCTTTTAAACGTTTTCTAATTAACAGGATTCACCGATTTTATGCTTCTTGAGATGGAATTAAACTTAGTGGAGGCAATTACATTTAGATTTTTTGTAGAATTTGAGGTCATTAAATTTATTTACTGTTTATGCTTAATGCACTTAAGGTTCAACATCTTCGATTTCTCCATGAACAGCTCAGTAGAGAATCAGATAAGCAATATAAATTATTTCTTCCCATTAACGCAAGTCCAGATCTTTATCTCAAAATGACTCTCAATTCCGAACTCTTCAGATGCCTACTTGAAAGAACCATGGAATTTTAAAAGGTTCTTCTTATTTTTTTGTACCAAGTATTATAGCTATACCCTTATTGGCGGAGAAAGTCTGAAAGCAATCATTCCATTGTTTAAATCGGTATCAGGATGAAATTACACGGGCGTGAATTTTACGTAGGTAACAACATTATACTGCCAGAATTACACACACATTTGCACATTGAGAGAATTAGTTTGAAAATGGCCTTGAACGCCAAAACAGCTGTCACAATAATAAAAATTTAAAATACTTGCGGAACTTAATAATATCATTATTAATATTTGATTTATTTCCATATATAAAAATGAATTTATGACACTCTGTCCTCGATCTTCTCGAAAATTACTCTACCGGTTTTGTTGAAAATAACACACTTTGGTCTTATTTGTGCCGGGAAGGTTTAGAGAGTAGTTTGAATGAAATCCAATATGTAAAACTGTTGCTATAACGTTTTAAAATTAGTGTGAAAAATATTAAACCCGCCATTTTGTATTGAGGTTAGCCCATAGATATACCACTCTGGTTAGACTATGACAGAAGCTCGAGGCAAGAAGAAACAGAAAACGAAAAAAAGCGTAAAGCGAGAAACGAAAACCAACGCTCAAACAATTCATTTACTCCTACCCATCCTAAATTCCAATATTGACTTATTAGGTTGCCATGTATACCGGTCGATTAAACTCCAATCTCTTTCCCATCCACAGAGCACGTGTTTCAAGTCCTCACAAAACAGTGTCCCCTGATGTACCGGTCGCACCGGGACAGGAATGCTCTTGGCTGGGGTGGTACATACGTATCGTATTTTTTTTTACACTGGGATACATAAATTATAAACGCGATAAAAATAATTTCTTGAGAATTAATTGTTTTGATACCGTCATGCCACATATTAAAATACATAATGAACCAACCATTTTACGACATCTTGAACAAACAGTAAAATTATACCGTGAAACCATCTCATTATTTTTCACAAGCGATGTTTCTTCGTGGATTTGTTAAAATAGATAAATGAATAGATAGTTTATTTACTTTAACATTCTAAAACATTTTGATAGTGTGTTGACTATATTTTTAATATTAGTAAATTTCACAAAAAATGTTATATATTTGGAATTAATAGATAACGTTGTTCCCTACTTGCTACGCTGGCTTGGGTGGTGTTATAAGTAAGTAGACCATTTCATTTCGTGGTAATATACCTAACTAACTAACTAACTAACCATCACATAGGCAGAGAGGACGGACCGCCAAACGACTCGATCTCGCCATATACTTCTTGCTTCATTTACATTCATATGCTGTCTCATACATTCTCTTCTATTATTCCGACTTCTGACATGGCCCGACTCAAGTATTTGATTCACTTGATCGTGACATGTCTTCCTCGGGCATTCCCGGCGTATTGTTTTTTATAAGGTACATTCCAAGTATTTTATAAAATATTTAATTTAAGGATCATGTATACCTAATCAGAAGAGAGGAGTTTTTGTATCTGATAAGGGCAAAATTCTTAATTTGGTAGGTGGACGGCCTCC
Source organism: Halesus radiatus (assembly GCA_022606495.2). Taxonomy (NCBI): domain Eukaryota; kingdom Metazoa; phylum Arthropoda; class Insecta; order Trichoptera; family Limnephilidae; genus Halesus; species Halesus radiatus. The sequence goes on along the minus strand of JAHDVE020002980.1, from coordinate 413 downwards.
ATGGTCGAGGGGTAAGGCTCTCGACTACGAATCCGAAGGTCGCGGGTTCAAATCCCGGCGTGCGCAAGTAAAATTTTATTTAATTAATTTGTGTTGTTTCACAATTGATTAATTTAAAAATAATATATAGTATATTTGAGCACGTTCCAGAGTGGAAGATACTCTCAGTATCGCCCTGGTGAAAGACCACCATTCAGAATTGAAACGTTGCTTGAAATGGCTTTTAGCCGTGTTTGGTGACCAGATCTGAATAGCCAGGTATTTCCCCCACCTCCCTCTTCCCCTTCTCCTTCCCCTCCCCAATACCTTCAGCCTCACAACATTCCCTAATTGAGAATGCCATAGTCTCACTGGCTCCAGACGGTTGGGAGCAGTTGGGACTCTTGTCCGGTATTCATGTAAAAAAAATATAT